>CAAKHD010009971.1:13995-33995 GCA_901007705.1 Fistularia tabacaria
GCTCTGCTCCTCGTGGCACACCGCCCACAATCTCGCTCGACAACGCGCGCGCACACACACACACACACACACACACACACACACACACACACACACACACACACACACACACACACACACACACAGATAAGTTTCACACTTCCCTTTTTCACTGTTGGCCCCTGCAGCCATGTTAAGTGTCCCACACTCCCTGTACCTCGCAGGACGGGGGTGATGACAGTGGACAGCAGACTGCCAGCATTGATGGACAGATAGAAGATGGAGAAGAAGGTGCTTCGCTGCTTCTCCTGGCAGAAACAGGAAGTGAAGGAGACAAGAGGTAGTGAAGGTGAGGTCGCACGCATCCCATCTCAGCGTTTCAACGCAGCACAGAAAGTTTAATCTTTGTCCCTGGCCTTGGAGAAGATCCACGTGATTATTGGTTAATCAACAACTGCAGCCAGATCTGCTGACGGGGCTGAATCCTTTCTTCCCGTGCAGGATATCTAATCTCATCCTGGAACCCTGAAGCTGACACATTTCCCATATTTGGGGCCTCCTCGGGGAGGAGTCCTCTCAAGAACAGAGGCGGCACTTTACCTCATGGTTGGCGAACTGGTCTCCGCCAAAGGCTGCAACGCAGGGCTTGATGCCTCCTGTTCCCAAGGCGATGAGCCCCAAACCCACCATGGATAAGACCCTGAGGGAGAGACGAAGTCCGTCACAGTGAGCCGATCGGCACCATAATATTACCGGGTCCACCTCAAGAGCAGCTCACACGTGGAAGACCATGTTGTCGGGCTTCCCATCCCTGTTGGTGTCGGTGATGTCGTGGATAGCGCTGATCGCCAGGATCACCTGTCCCACCGCGTACACGATGGACAGGTAAACAATGGTCCTGCATGGGGCGGAGGAGATAAGATTAGACCAGAGTCCAAAAGCCAAAGATCGATCTTTACCGCTAATTCTGTCGGATTGGCCCGGCAGGTCTCTGGAATTCGCCCACCGGACGGGAAACTCACTTGAACTTTCCGAGCCAGGAGTCAGCCACGATGGCGCCCATGATGGGGGTCAGGTAGCACAGTGCCACGAAGGTGTGGTAGATGGTGGTTGCCATGTCATCATCCCACCGCAGGAAGTACTTGAAGTACAGCACCAGCACAGCTGGGGACAGAGATGGGGGTGGGGGGGTGAGCATCCATAGGGATACAGAGTACTCCCCATTACTGAGATTTACTCAAGTACTGATACATGGTTAAGTACTGAAACATGCTCAAGCACTAACACATACACAAGAACTGAGACATACACAGTACTAAGATATAGACAAATAGTGAGACATACTCAAGTACTGAGATGCATACAAGTGATCAGATATAGACAAATACTACGGCATGCACAAGCACTGCAACATAGACAAGTACTGAGCCATACACAAGTAATAGGATGTACTCCAGTAATGAGACATATTCAAGTACTGCAACATGCACAAGTACTGACACATAACTCAGGTGCTGAGAAATGCTCAGGTAATGAGACATACCACAGTACTGATATACACCATGTACTGCGATTACTCTGCGATTAGTGAGTGTAGGTATTTGTTTCGTGTTGTGTGAGTGTCCCTTCATCCATCAGCCCTCTTGGGCTTTCAGGACCTAACTGCTCCTCCGGGAGTCTTTGATGAGTATGTAGATATTATGGGATGTTCTTCCAAACCCTGAGATGATGGAGGTTTCCTTGCAGTTCTCATGGGAATGTATTTGAATTTTATTTGGTGAGGCGGCAAGTTAGGATAGCTGATTACTTTTCTGCACAAAGATCTGCTATGGAGGCCAGACAAATCCACTCACCTCTCATGCCATAGTAGGAGAACCGCTCGCAGAACTCATTGACCACAATGAAGAAGATGCTGATCGGGTAGCCGAACACAGTGGCCTAGAGGACAAACCCAGGGACAGCAAGAAGACCTGAATAGAACCTTACTCACATACAAATGGACTGAGCAGCATTTGCAAGCTATCAATACTTCGAAGGTCTGTAAGAAGATGTTGCCTTCATAGCAGAACTTACACTCTTGGGCCTGGTCTTCCCCTTCAGTTCCATGTCTGCAGAGACAAACGCCCATGAGGTTCGTTCAGGTGATACGAGAGAGACGGAAATACCATTACATTGCAAACAACAAAATGCAAAAATTCAGAATCAGGTCTTCTTCTCCTCACGCTCCAGTCTGGATCTTGACTCACCTGCCATGGCTGAGGGAATCCTTTGACAAGAAGAGGAAGAAGAAGAAGAAGAAGAAGAAGAAGAAGAAGAAACCAATGCTACCGTCCAGTTGTATCACTTAGAGGATCTCAGACCCGCCGGGTGTCTTGTATTACCTCCCCCCTCACGCCTTCACAGCGCCGTCATGCACAAACCACATGTTCCCGCCTCCCGAGATGATATCTTGTGTGTGTGCATGCTAGTGTGTGTCATTAACTGCTTTGTGGCACACTGTACTTCATAATAAGCTCGAGGGATTGCTAAGGACACAATGGTGTGTTGCTTCCTCAAATGTGCAATTATTAGTCTTTTTTTTATTGCCATCAACTTTTCACACACACGCACGCACTCACATGCACATGCACACGCACATGCAAGGTGTCTTTACGGCTTTATTTGTCGAACGTGGAGTGCAGGTGTAAAGACTGGGTCCTTGGCTGAGCCTAGAGTTTCCTCTGTGCTGGGATTTGACAAAGACGGTGTCCTATACAGATTTTCTGGATTTGGGATTTTTTTTGTCTTTGATGAGGCAGATAAAATGGGGCTTGGCCCAAACCCAGCCCACATCTGGACTCAAACCAGCACCGGATATTAAGTTTTGGCCCCGTCTGGATGGATTCAGTACTGCAGATCCCATTTTTCAAAATGTAGCCGTGAAAATGAAAATGGGGTAAAAGGTAGCAATTTACTCTGATAAAAACAGCGTCATTATCATGTGGTTGCTATGACGACGAGATGGAGCAGCATCAGTTTTCACACACTCTTTAAGATGATTTACAGTAAAAGGCCAAGCGCTTGACAACAAACAGCGAGTAAACACTGCCTTTTTACCCACGACAGATCCCAGCTCAAAGCAGGCAACCTTCTGCAACCTTCGACCAGGAGAGTGAGACAGAGGGACAGTGTGAGAGAGATAAGGGGTGTTTGAGGGTTAGATGCTAACCATCTATTACTGCTAATCCCAGTATCGCTAACAGTTACATGCTTCTTCTTCTTCTTTTTCTTATGGCTTCTCCCTTCAGGGTACCCCACAGTGAATCAACTGCTCCATCTAACCCTTTTCTCTGTATCCTCTCCTCTCACACCAGCTACCTTCATGACCTATTTCACTACACCCATTACTCTTCTCTTTGGTCTTCCAGTAGAACCCCCTGCCTGGTAGTTCCAACCCCAGCATCCTTCTACCAATATATTCCCCATCCCTTCTCTGTACATGACCGAACAATCTCAGCCTGGCTTCCTTGACATTTTCTCCAGAACATCTAACATGTGTTGTCCCTCTGATGAACCCTTTCCTGATCCTATCTGCCCTTGAACCTCAACATCTTCATCAGTGCTGCCTCCAGCTCCGCTTCCTGTCTTTTCTTCGGTGCCACTAAGTAGAGTATCCGATGAAAGAAAAAGGTGTAAACACTATGGGCAGAGCAGGAGAAAGAATTACTTTTCAAGAAAACCCTGAAAATCAAATGTTTAAAGACCATGGTGCGTTTTGGGGGTGGGGTGGGGGTTGTCTTTTGCTCAAAACAACACAGAGGTGCACAGACGGGGGTTGGGATGGGGGAGGGGGCAGAGAGCCATTCACTTTACAGGATGTTTATAACTTGTTGTGTATCCAACACTGAGACAATCACACACATACACACATACAAACACATACACACACACACACACACATACACACAGATACACACACACAAACACAAACACACATACACATACACAGACATAGCAGTAAAGACACCACCAGGACTCACGGCAGACACATGTTGTTTGTATTCCCAGCCCAAATCTTAGCATCGGTGACAGCCTGGATGTTTGTCCGATCCCTGATGGTGACACAACAAATGTGTTCGTGTGTGTATGTGTGTGTGTGTGTGTGTGTGTGTGTGTGTGTGTGTGTGTGTGTGTGTTCATATGCATGGGGAGGCTCTAGCGGGCACAGGAGGAGGGATTAGCTGGTCTTTACATGACACACAGGGGGGCAACTGGGATTTCACCGGAATCAGCACTCGTGCCTCTCCTGGTCCTGAGATCTGAATAAAGCCCAGATGCATTGCAACATAAACATAAACTAGCAACGTGCACGTGTGTGTGTGTGTGTGTGTGTGTGTGTGTGTGTGTGTGTGTGTGTGTGTGCGTATGTGTGCGTGTGTCTGGATGTGTGCACATCACCCAAGTACTTTTATTTTCACCTCAGTGTACAACCTAAATAACACTATAACCAACATTTATTTGATAATGTTGCAGGGGTTTGTGACTTTAACTAAATCCCATCAGGACCGGTTTAATTTGAGAAGTTTAGGTTAAATCAAATAAGGATGTATTTGTTTGAATTTTCAGAACAAGAGCATAAAATTAGGCAGTGTTATAGAATTTTCTTTATTGTTAAGTTTTTAACATGAGATGCCATAAAGTTAAAAACCCAAAAAAAAGATAATAGATGACAAAGAAAAAGAGGTTACATGCCGAAGGGGGGTTGAGCATCAAATCGGGGTCCTGCACTGCGCAGCCTTATTCTAGTGTCTTTGGCGAGGAGAGTTACTGTGCAGGAGGTAACCCTGGCAACGCTAGAAAAGACTGCATGCACATTTCTTTACAGAAAATAGGGGTCAAAACATTTTTGGGCCAGAAACGGACTCTTCAAGCGTTGGCTCAGAAAAAAGAAAGAGGTGATATGGGAGCTGTAGAAAGGGCGAGCATCAGACACGCTCTCCTACAAACACTGTACAAAAAGGGATAAAGAGAGAAGAGACGAGTCCCTGTTGGTCAAGAGAATGATTCTCACGTGTGTTTGAGCCCGCCCCACAAAAAAAAAGTAACAAATTGTACAAATGGTGAATGACCCACGTCTGGCAACGGGTGGACGGCGTCACAGTCCTCCCAGCATTCACTGTGGTCTCCATAGGAAACAAGAACAATGGGCCCTCTGATCGCTGGGGGGGTCAGCGTCAGTTTCCCGATGAAGGGGGCTGAGTCCCTTTGGTCGAGGGTAGGCCTTGATCAGAGCGTGGTGCTGGAGCTGCTGGCCGGAGTGCCGCTGATGATATTGAAGATGCCCACGGAGTCAGACAGCGCGCTCCTCGCTATGTCCTCCACGGGGTTGATCTGCACAGAGAGGAACAATGTAAAAACTGCCACGCGTGCACATCATCTTCTCAATCAACAAATACATGAAGTGAAGTTTAGGGACTGTTGGAAAATTATCTGGGCGGAATCAACTTCCTGCTTTTGACTACTGCTGGACCACTGATGTCTATATTAATGGTTATAAAATCATTTAATCGTCTGCTTACAGATGTAATAATCCTGAGGTGTGAATGAGTTTCACGGTGATTCTGAGTTTGCAGGCACTAACGCATGCTTTCTTTGAGAAAAGCTCAGGCAGTCAGTGATATTTCTGTCCCGGCTCGAATCCAGACGACTAGGAGAAGCTAAAAATGCGCTGTAGGATGGAGCTGGACTTCCAGAGCATGCAAGGTGCTTCACCAGTTTGTGAAGCACCTGAAGACCCAACATTTCTGGCCCTGTAATGATGACAGGGCAGAAAAGGAGGGCTAAAATAGTGATGAAGATGTGATCTTCATGTTCAATATGCATAGACCATACTTGTGGTGTGATTGATCACTAGGAGAGGAAATCATCGGGTTGTTATCTCATGATGAAAAACTAATTATTACGTTTTTAACTGGTTTAAAGCTACACCACTGGCATGCACACTGAGCTTCGAAATTAAAATAAAAGTGGAAATATGCATGGGTCTGTCAAGGAAAGGCGTTGCCTCACTGTGATTGCCAACAGGCAAGAATGCCGACGGCATTGATATTTGCAGCGGTGGAACAGTAAAATACCTCAGTTCTATAATCTGTGCACTGAGATGGATCCCTGATTACATTATTAAATCATTAACGTGCACACTGGAGTTCGCTTCCTCCTATGCTCGGAAAACATAAACCCTTGTCTGTTGTTTTGGAGTTACTTGCAGGCGCAGCTGGGGTTCATGTTCTGCAGGAAGCAGTCATGGCCCATTGTAAAAACAATCCCAATAATACATAAATTAAAATCAGAATATCCCCATTTGGCTGTTAAATATGATATTTAAGACCCCGACTGACTATCCATGTAATTTTCAGACAGTTCCCTGACAAGATGAACAAAAGTGAAATGACCATTACCATCCTATCTGTGCAGGCCATCCGAAGGAGAGCAGAAGACAAGAGGAGTGGTTAGTGGATAAGCACAAAATTAAAAACTGAGATTATTTAGAGTTAGTAGCACACATCAAAAACGAATCTGACGAGGCTGTTTGGGATTCTTCGAAATGAATTGTTTTAAAAACTAATGCATCTAAAACCAGGTCACCTGCATTACCAATGGAGCGGCTTGTCTAAATGCTGGAACAGACAGCCGTACTATCTTGCTATTCATTTATTTTTGGCTAAACCAGCACCAGGTTTCACTGATTTCTCTTTGCCTCCTTGGTTGTTTCCACCTGCTCGTGCATGATGTTGGACAGCTCCCTGGTTAGGTCCCTGTAATTGGCCTTCATCTCATCGTGGTACTCCTGCTGATCCTCCTTGATAAGCCTCTCGTTGACCCCCAGCCCCTCACCGCAGGCGTCCACAAACTGCCTGAGGAGAGATTAGCAACACTTTCAGTGCCACTGAGAGCATAGGTGGAAGGGAAATCCAATGTTTTCATTCATTCATTCATTCATTCATCTGCACTCAGTTGAGGGGGATACTGGAGCCTATCCCAGCAGTCATTGGGCGAGAGGCAGGGACTGGTCAATCGCAGGGCCAAGCATCAAGACAAATGACCATTCACCCTCTCATTTGTACTTCATATAGAAACATACAACCATTAACCCAGTCATCTGGACAATGCAAGGTCTCCCATGAAGCTCCTGCATGTTTTTGGACTGTGGGAGGAACCCGGAGAAACCTTAGCAATCCCAAACAGACATGGGCAGCACATGGAGATGACACACAGAAAGGCCCCTTGTGGGAATCCAACCAGGGACCTGCTGGCTGTGAGGAGGAGGTGCTAACCACTGCACATAACGGCAGATGATGCTTCTGTCTACCTGAAGACCTCCTTGAGCTGCTTAACCTTGTTGTCGGGATACTTCTTGGCACTGCTGTCGTCTAGAAAAGCTCTGGCATAGGCGAGAGGTCCAGCATTGACCTGGAGATTGACACAGGCAGATGATGCTAAAACATATCGACATACTCAATGGAAAAGCTGAACGGCAGCAGCCGTGACCTCCACACCTGCACGCTGATGCTACCCTGCAGCTTGAGCTGGAGCCGGATCATGTCCACCTCCGAGGCCGAGCAGAGCAGCCGCAGCTCCGCCACCTTGGCACTCATCTCGTCGATGGCCACCTCGATGGGGCTGAGGTCCATCTGATGCTGGTACATGACAGCTATGCGCTTCTTCACGTACGGGAAACATTGGGTGGCTGTGTGGAAAATGGAGATGAGAGCAGGACACAAGTTGGACGTCCAAGAATGGAACATCTTTGATGTCACCCATACGGAGCAACATCTGTCACATCTTTGAAAAAGTACATGCTTCTGCAGGTGCAGTTGGGATTGGAAGGCGAGTGAGATGTTGGACAGACGGTTCCTCCGTCGCACAGCTGACGCGCTATCTGTCCATGTGATAAAGAGTGAACTTTGGGAGGGAGAGGAGGGCTGTAAAAGTTCTCTGATTAAAAGATCCAGAAGGCCGGCACGTGTGGCTTCCATGACTCATCAACCTACTGGTGAGGATGGTCCTCCGCTTGCACTGCTCCTCCACGCCGCCCTGCTTTTTGCCCGACACTGTGAAGGGTGTCTCGAACACAAAGCGGCGAATGTTGTGGCTCTTCTCGAAGTCGGTCCTCCTGTCCTCCAGCTCTTTGTCGTCCAGGTGCGGCGTGACGTGTGTTACCTGGATGTAGGCGTACTTTGAATCCAGATCTTTTGGGTTCACCTACCAGAAGACAAAGACAGAGAGATGAGTCGGTTTGAACCCGGGACCTCGGTAGGAGAAAGGGGAGCAAGAAATGCATTTCCACCTTGCCAGAGTCCTGGATGATCTTCACATTCTCCTGTCCGAACTTGTCGGAGTATAGCTTCAGGAGTCTCTGTGAGATCTCAGACAGAGGCGTGAACTTCGGCTCCTTGTAGATGTATTCCTTCCCGTCCTCATCCTCGAAGAACCCCTGCAGATGTAATGCAGGCAGTCAGGAACTTGGCGGCTTTTTCCAATTCCACCATTTCAATATGAAAACACTTGTAGGTAATATAACTGGAGGACGTCCTACGACCATATCTGACTCCAGGATATGAAAATGTTCACTCCTACACAGTCCACAGGGTAGACCACAACATGACAAATTAAGTGTGCGTTGTAGGGGACACGGAGGGGCGTTACTCTGACCTCACGGGACCAGGGGCAGGGGGGCATTGCCTAAACCGGGTGTATATAAGCACCCCAGAAGCAATGTTGGAGCTCATGAATGAAGACAAACTCATCCACGTCTCCGAGAGTCCATCATCGATCATTCCTCGCCAAGCACCACAACTGTTGACTCTGATGTGATGCGGCCTCTGAGATATCTGAAACTTGTCTGTTGCTCTTTCTGCCCCTTGAACCATACCAACGCACACAAGTACCTGCGCGATTTCCTCTTCAGATATCGGTGCTTGCCCTGCCGGTGCTACAATGGGGGCGTGAGCCGCTGCGTTCAGACCAAGCAGCATGACCAGATGGCAAGAACAGCGCAGAGTTCCCGCTTCGCACCAAGAAGGAGCAGGTCGTCCCAAAGCCAGAGAAAGTGTGTGATTCCATCTCGGCCACAAAAGGACCTGATGGATCACATTCTAGCGCTGTTTGGAGCTGACGATGGCAGATTTCTATTTGTGCATATCTTTGTGCGTCAGCTTCCCCCTGCAGCTCACGCAATCCTGGCAAACTCCTGGTGTCTGGCCACTGGCGACTGCTGCAGTTTGGCGGAGGAAGCCGACTGGGTCCTGCTGACAACTAAACGGTTTACCATCCACAGTGTGGCACTGGACCCCCCGCAGAAAGCGCCAGGGGTCACAGATCCAGCGACGAGCCGACCTCTGCTTCTTACACAGGCGATTTGATGCGGCGGTGCTGGCGGGAAGCGGCAGACACGCCCAGCTGTTGTTCATCGGGGACTCAAGGTATGGACTGACATTCCTATTGGAATCTGGCTCGCAGAAGAGTCTTCTCTCACCAACGCAAGCAGATGTTCAGGCCAGAGGCAGCGGCCTACGACTCAGTGCCGCTAACGGGTCGTCCGTAGTGACCTGTTTCAGCGGTTGCCGTTTTGAGTGGGACTTTGTGATCACCAACATCACAGTCCCCATCATCGGCGCAGATTTTCTGTGCGTCAATGGCCTGCTTATGGACGTCGCAAACCGCCGTTTAATTGACGCCGTGTCGTTCACCACTCATCCGTGCAGAGCAGGCAGTGTGGGTTGCCAGCGGATGCTAAAGTTGTAGCATCAGGGGATGTGTACTAGCGTTTGCTGGCGGATTTTCCATCACTAACAACGCCCGCATTTTCCACCGTGTCTACAAGGCACGGCTTGGAGCACTCTATCCCCATGGTGGGACTACTCTTTTTTGCGCGGGCGCGCTGGCGAGACACTGCCAAGCTAATTACCACCATCTCCGAGTTTACAACGGACATTCGGCATGTGTCAGGAAAGGCTAACCCCGTTGCAGTTTGCCTGTGATGTGCGCCCCGTGCAGGTTGGGATGGGTTTCTCGGCTATGGTCGCTGACCAGCCCGGCGACCCGGAAGTTCTCGCACTGAAGTCTGCGCACATGGGCCTAAGCCCGAGGATGTAGTGGTGCAGGGAGGCGGCCCTGCACTCCTCTGTCACGTTTCTACTGGTCATCCCCGACCAGTGGTCCAGGTGGCCTGGCGTTGACGTGTATTCGACTTGATATATTCCCTCTCGCACTCAGGCATATGAGCGTTGTTTGATTGTTGAGCGCTACGTTCGTCTGGCCTAGCATGCATAGGGAGGTCAAGGAGTGGGTGGCCACGTGTATGGCGTGCCAGCAGACTAGGATCCACCGGCATGTTCGGATGGCCATTGAGCCTTTCCGACTCCGGCCAGGCATTTGGACCACCTGGATGTTTACCCAGTTGGTCCTCTGCC
Organism: Fistularia tabacaria; assembly: GCA_901007705.1. Classification (NCBI taxonomy): domain Eukaryota; kingdom Metazoa; phylum Chordata; class Actinopteri; order Syngnathiformes; family Fistulariidae; genus Fistularia; species Fistularia tabacaria. The sequence continues at coordinate 24,426 of CAAKHD010009971.1, forward strand.
TCCTTAGCAGGGTTTTATGAACCTGCTCACCATAGTTGAACGAACCACCAGGTGGCCAGAGGTCGTTCCGCTGTCCTCTAAAGCGACCTCGGATGCGTTTCACTCTTCCTGGGTCACCCGTTTCGGCACTCCATCCGACATTCGGACAGGGGTCCGCAGTTTGTACCAGCGCTCTGTTCGGCACTGGCTGGGTCATCGGGGCTACGGTACACTGTACAATGACACAACACCCTCAGGCTAATGGCTTATGTGAATGGTTCAACTGTTCCCTCAAGGCGGCGCTGCGAGCCGTGCTCTCAGACAGCAGCTGGTTTTATCGTTTACTACGGGTTATGCTGGGGCTGCGTTCAGCCCCGAAGGTATGACCTTGGTGCATCCCCCGCCTCATGAGCTCATGTCGCCTCGTTTTGTGTTTGTGCGACATGACGCTCACCGCTTGCAATCTTTATCCCCCATACAAAGGGCTGTTCTGGGTTCACAAGGCAGGTGCTAAGAGCTTCGTGCTGGACATGGGCGGGCGTAGGAACTGGGTGTTGCTCGATCGCCTGAAGCCAGTGCACCGGGTGGCTGGTGAAGTTCTGCTTCCTGCCCAGGTTCCCTGGTTGCACTCCGTCCAGGACCCTGGCAGTGCCTCAACAGGTTCCGTTTCCGATGCCCCCGGCTGTTCCAACCAAGGAACACCGCAGCCATTAAAGCAGGCCGATTGGGCCTCCCGTGAGGCACTAGTTTGTGATCCAGGGTCCCCTCTTGGATGTTCGGGGGGGACTGTGTGGTGGACATGGCAGGGCATGGCCTCTCAACCCTCGGGAAAGGGGGCTGGGGGGCGTGGCTTAAGCCGGGTGTATATAAGAACCCCGGAAGCGCACTGTTGCATTGATGTAATGTTGGTGCTCTTGAATAAAGACAAACTCATCTACAACTCCGAGACTCCATCATCAATCAGTCCTCGCCGATCACCACAGAATGCTTCAGCAGACATCCCCTCGTTCAATCCGCAGCCGAGGACTCGGAGTTTAAGATTAATGCATGAGCACCTCTTGGTCACATATCTACAGGAAGGTCCACTGAGGGGCTTGTGGACGGGATCCATGCAGGACACAAGAGTCTGGGCTTGATGTAATGCCAACATAAGGCAGAGCAGGTTACATTGCACCATAAGAAACACTGACCTCCCACTCAAACAGGCAAAATTGCGATTCAAGGACATGAGAGAGCACAACAGGCCATACACACAAACACACACACTTACCGCAGCCTTGGAGAGGAAGAAAAAGAGGAGAAAAATCTTTGTTAGGTTTTGTCAATGCAAAGGCTTGAGTGACAGCATAGATGCATGCGGGTGCACTTGTATGTGTGTGTCAGTGCCACGTCGTTAAATGTGATTTCATGCAACAGGAGATAGGATGAAGTCATCCGTTCCATCAACAGAACGTGCGTCCAACCTGGCCAAAGAAGGCCACTCTGAAGTAGGTGCCCAGCAGCCTCTTCCCAGAGTGCATCACCTCCATCACCTTGGTGTAGGCGCGGTGGAGTGTGTCGTACAGGTGCGTCAGTTTCTGTGACACAAATACACAGTAAATATCACATGAATAAACACCTGAAGAGACTGCTGACTGAGACAAATCTAGAAATTAAACCCCACTTCAGTTCCATGGCACGGTGGTGCAGAGGTTAGAGCCTTTGCCTCACAGCAAGAAAGGTGTATGTGATGTGTGAATGACTGGGTGAAATGGTTGTAAGTCTATAAGACATACGAATGACGGTTTGAATTGTTGTAAATTTATAAATGTGTTAATGAGTGGGTGAATGCCTGTTAATCTTTGTATGACCTGAAAGAAAGGGTGAATGGCTGGACATCATTATATGATGCCGTAATGAGAGTGGATAGTTGTATATCTCTATATGTGGTGTGAATGACAGGGTGAACAGTGTGTCTTCATATGATGCCTGATCAAGAGAGTGAATGGTTGCTTGTCTAAAATGTGTGGATGAGAGGGTGAATGGTTGCTTGTCTCCATATGATATGTGATTGACAGAGTGAATGGTTGTATTTCACTACATAACTTGTGAATGAGAGGGTGAATGGTTGAACATCACTATATGATGTGTGAATGAGAACAAATGGTTCTATGTCTCTATATGCAGTCCTCGGATCAACTGACGACCGATCCAGGATGAATGAATCAATGAATTAAATAAATGAATGGTCAGTGTACATATAAGACCAGTGATGTGCTTGGGGTAATCCAGTGCTCTGTGTGCCACAAGTCATGTTTGAGGAGCGGTGACCTTCCGACCCATGGCCTCAGCGTTCACCTCAAAGTCCCGGCGCTGTTCGTAAATGGGGATGATAATGCGGTAGACATCGGCGATGAGCTCATAACGCTCCGCCTTCCACAGGCCGTCGGCGCACTCCTCCAACAGCTCTATCAGCACCTCCTGGAATAAAAAATTTCACAGCCCATTGAACTTTACCCTCCTCGGTGGAGCCTTATTTTTTGAAAATGCGGCTATTTGTCCGGGAGACTGGAGTGCACTTAGAGTCAGGAGAGTGTTCCTGTGAAAGCAGCAGGAGGAAATGGGTCGCCCATCTCTGTCCTTTTATACTGAGCAATAAACAAAAGCACGTCGGGAGGAACAGACACTTCACCATCAGCTGCAAGCTGTCTACCTGTTTGTGACGCCGCTCTCAACATCTGACATTGTGAAAGAGAGCAAAGTTCTTCAGAAAGGTCACTTAGATTCTCGGGATCTTGATTAGCAAATGCGAGGTACAATTTTGGTTCCTCAGCAGGTCTGCTACTTACTATGAGAACATAATTCATTTATGACTCTTCTAAATATTAACACACAACAAACGTTAGGATGTTGGTTGGAGAAGATAAGCCAGATATGGCGCGTGACGGCAACTTTTGATGTCCACCCTTGTGTAGTCTATTCATTTTCTATTGAATTGCAGAAGCTGTCTGCTGAAACATTGCTTGAAAGAAGAAAAACCTCTCAGAGCATTAGCTCCAATCTGTTTACCCACTAATGCCAGAGAAGAGCATGGATCAGAGGTGAACCAAGCCCTGGGCCAAAGTCTGCAGAGTTTCCCCCTCATCCCCAACACGCACATACTGATACTCTTCACTGAGATAAGGCTTTTCCCCCTGCAAAGGACCTGCGACACGTGAAGTAGGCACAGATTTTTCAAATCCTGTCAGGGAACCCAGGTGAGACGCGGAAAGATCACGGCACCTCATTGAAGTGGACGTCCTGCATCCCCACATCCTCCATCATGGCGGCCTCCTCGTCGATGTTCGGGGTGATAACATGGAAAGACGAACAGCCCTGTCTGAACATGCCTGCCACGCAGATATAGAGACACGTGAGTGGGATATACATCCCTGGCTTCTTCATATTCAACTTTCATTCACTCATTCATTCATTCATTATTGCTGCTTATCCTGCACTCAGGGTTGCAGGGGGGGGTTGGAGCCTGTCCCTTCTGTGATTGGGCGAGAGGCGGGTTCATTCCGGACCGGTCGATCACAAGGCCACATGTACAGATAAACAACCATTCACTCACTCATTCACATGTCATATAGACATACGACCATTCATCCTTTCATTCACACATTGGGGCAATTCATGGTCTGCGTGTAATTGAACTGTGGGAGGAACCTGTGCAGATAAGTTATGATGAAAGTTATTTCTCTTATGATTAGAGAAATGTATTTTAAGTTCACGCTTTTTGGTTTGTATTTGATATCCATTTGTGAATCACTGTCTTCCTTGTTTCTGCCGTCCAGCTACTTCTGTGAGTATTTCCTGTTCTAAGATGACTGCTGGTTTCTGGCATCTTGCATTGGCTTCACTTCCTGTCTTTGTTTGCCTTCCCTCTGTCCTCTTTTCCCGTGCCATCTGCTTTATCTGTCTCTATTGGCTCTGCTCTGCTCCCCGGGTTTCCCCACTCTGTGCCTGTAGGCTCTGTCAGATAGCATTTTCAGTGCACTGTTTTCTGTCTACCTTGGGGGTTTGGGCATTTGGATTCTCATCCCGTCTCCACCCCCCAGCAGTCACCGACATTTGCTTGCCAATAGGTTTACCAAACCACCGCCAAATCCAATTAATATCCCTTGCGTTTGTGTGTATATTTAAAAAAATTAAAAAGCCATTCCCCTCCAGGGGTCACCGAGGTACCCTGCTCACAACAGGACACGAAAGCACAAAATCTGCTTCAGTCAAACTCACAGCAGATGACCATTGGGACCGGTAGGGTGCCTTGTGCGGGTAACCTGAGGTAACCTGGCAAAGAACCCCTGCCCTGATATAAAATTGTTATGTAACGAATCACTCTGACCACCGCATCTGATTAATATCGTGAGGAGAAGCCTTATCTGGGGAAGGCGGGCTCGAGGTTTATCTTTTGGTGGAACCATCTTTGGACCCGGCTGGCCAGTGACAGTCTATTTGTGTTGATAATATAAATAAATAATATTTCACAGGAGATGCGCAAATTAATTAAAAATCTTTACATTATATTTTATTGTATTATATCAGTCGGTTCAATTCTCTGCCACGAAGACACTGAACCCTCAGGACTGGCGATGGTCTGGTGATGGCGCCATCATTGTGAGTGGGTGTGTGTGAATGGGTGAATGTGACCCTACATAAGTAGAGACCATTTCAATAGTTGCAGCATTCAGCATATGTGATTTCATATTGACGTTTTGTGCCCTTGAATGCAGCACCAAACAGACAGCCATTGATTGTTAAAGACAACCTGAGTTTTTTCCCTGGCTGTTTCAAAATACTCTGCAGTGTTGGAATCGATTTAGACTCTACCTCTAGAATACTAATGAAGTCATAAATATATGTCATAAATAATGGCCGCATGTACTTCTGAGGCCCTTATCTGTTTTACTTCATAACAAAAAAAAAAGAAAACCCAAAATCAGCATACTACAAGTCAAAAATCCCTATTTGAGAGAGCAGAGATTTTCTGGCTGGGATAATCCTCAATCTAATTATCTGTCAAATCTGTTTTTTACAATACGAGCACAAAGCACTCACCCTTCCTCCACAGGTACTCGGCCACCAGAGCAGCGACGTGCACGTAACACATGGCTGCCTGCAGGGGTGAGCAGAGAAAGGTCCATTCAGTCTGAGCAGTGTAATCGAATTTCATACCGTCATACTTGAAAATACCTCAGACAGATCGCCGTTCTTGTTGTGGATGCGCGCCATGCTGTCCAACCAGGTCTTGCGCAGCTCTGGCGTGCTGGTGTACGACTTGGCCAAACTGTACTGGAGGTCCACCAGCATCTCGGGGTCGTTCTCGTGCTCCTTCATTTGCTCGGTGGCCATCAGCACTGTCCTGATACGCTTGGTCAGGTCCTTCACGTCTGAGGAGAACGCTGTGTGCTACAAAGTGCAGCAGCAACAGCGCCGCTCATTGTTTGCAAAACATCATTTCCATTTCTGTGTAAAAGACTAGGACAGAACGGGTGTCCTTCCATACATAGGAACATCTACTCAATCTTTTTTAAATACATTTTGCCACAGTTTTGCATTAATAACTTTACATCTGGTGTATAATCAGCGCTACATGTAAATCTGGAACAAACAAAGCTTGCTAATGAAAACAAGTTTTCTCTGATCCACCCTTTGTAGAGGTGCTTATAGGGCATGAGTTTGTCCAAGTTTAATTTAAAGATATAGTCAAATTATGCCAGAGCAGAATAAATTATCATTCAGGTGTCGGGAGGGATATTGTGATGTACAGGTTTGAATGACAGAATTAGCCACAATCATATGCCTTGATCCAGTGCAGTGTCTGGCTAGGCGTCCACCATTCTTATTCCTTTTGTGAATATTAAGGCTATTATTGTGTATTCTTGTTGAAATCTTCTTGTCGTGGCAAATGGACTTGAATTTCTTCACTTCTTTCACCCCTCATCCGAGAGGCTTCTTCAGCTCTAATGACCTGTGGGGAATTTGCAAATATAACTAACAGGGTTTTGGGCGGGTCTAGGTTGTGGTGGGTTGTTGTGGAAGTGGAAGAGGTATCGGCAGAAACTAGGTCTAAGGGAGTTGTTATGGTAATGGGGTTTCGTTCATTGGGGACAAAGAAGCAACTTTGGGGGATTACCTGGATTGGAATGTGAATAGGTAAAGCTAGACAAAGGAGTGAAACCTATTGGATCACATGCACTGAGGCTCATGTGGAAGTTACAAGGGGCTGGTTCAGGTGGGAAATCTTTCCTGGTTGTTTGGATGCATTTGGGTGCAGATGGGCCTGGTCCGTGTGTGCAAATCTGTCTCGGTATTGATCCCAGTAAGGCATTATATGTTTGTGAAAGGTTGTGTCTGAGGCCTGAGGTTGTGTCATTAAAATATCTTTTCACATGAACTTTATTCAAAGCAAAAGTGACGCACGCCTCATAGAGGACAGCTTACAATCTTGTGTGAAGATGAATGTCTGATATGCAGACGCTGTGCGCTGAGGTTCTGGAGCAAACGGCTCCAAATGGCTCTTTGAGTGGTAAAGGTTGCAGACCCCTGGTCTATCTGGATGACGTTCTCATTTTTTCTAATTCCCTCTCAGATCACCATCAGCATGTTCAAATGGTTCTGCAGTGACTGCTGGAGAACCGCCTCTACGTCAAGGCCAAGAAATGTGAATTTCATGTTCCCTCCTTTGCTTTTCTCAGTGACATCTTCCAGGGTGGGCAGGTGAAGTCACATCTGGGCAAGATCAAAGCAGTAGCGGTTTAGCCAACTTCTAGCGCAGATTCATCCATAATTACAGTATGGTTGAGACCCATCTCAGTTATAAACATGTTTTCCTAAAGGAGAAGTTTACATCAGAACCCATCCTGATTCAACCAGACCCTGAACGGCAGTTTATCTTGGGGGTGGAGACCTCAGATTCTGGTGTCAGGGCTGTATTATCCAAGGGGTCTGAGAATGAGGGTAAAATGGATCCCTGTGCCTTTTTCTCCAGACGGTTGACTCCTGCTGAGCAGAATTATGATGTTGGTGAGCTCCTAAAATCAATCTAGCTTTGGAAGAATGGCGGCATTGGTTAGAGGGAGCCAAACAACCCGTTCTGTTGTGGATTGACCATAAGAACCTCTCCTACCTGCAAACTGCTAAGAGACTGAACTCCTGTCAAGCCTGCTGGTCCTTGTTTTTTGGTTGTTTTGCCTTCTCCATTTCGTATCGTCCAGGTCCCCTTAACATCAAACCGGAACCCTTATCCAGGCAGTTTTCTTCAGATGGGGAGACTACTGACACAACCCATATCCTACCACCTATCTGTCAAGTTGGGGCTGTAACGTGGCATGAGGAAATTCAGATTCATCGGGGGCTAACCATGGATCCGGATCCTGGGAATGGCCCACCGAACCGCCGCTATGTTTTGTCACCTGCTCCATCTGCAGTTCCCCAGTGGACCCATTCCTCAAAGTTCGCTTGTCATCCTGGCGTTCATCGGACCACGACACTGCTTCGGCGGTGGCCTTCGTTGGAGTCTGATACCTGGGACTACATCTCTGCCAGTCAGGTCTGTGCTAGAAGCAAGGGCACTTGCACCGTCCATCTGGTCATACCTGATCCCATATTGCCATACTCATTGTAATTGATTGTTTTTCTAAGGCTGCTCATTTCATTCCCCGAGAAAAATTGCTATTCTCTGCTGAAACAGCTGACCTTCTCGTTGATCATGTCTTGCGGCTCCACGGTATCTCCTCTGACATTATTTCTGACAAGGGGCCTCAGTTTATAACGCAGGTTTGGAAGTCATTCTGTACTGCCCTTGGGGCTAAAGTTTCCTTGAGCTCTGGCTATCATCCCTAGTCCAATGGCCAGATGGAATGACTGAACCAGGAGCTGAGGTGGCCATTGTGTAGTGGCCAGTGATCCTACTTCTTGGAGCCAACATCTATGCTGGATTGAATATGCCCACAATTCCCTGACCTCTTCGACCACCGGTTGCTCCCCCATCAAGGCCTCCGTGGGATACCAGCCACAATTGTTCCCAGAGAAGTAAGTGGATCTGGAGGTACCCTCTGTTCAGCATCATCTGCTGAGAGCTCAGCAGAGGTATAGAGGTATAGACTCATTCTAGGGAGGCTCGCCTCCGGACAGCTGAATGCAACTGTCGCCTGGCCGATCAACATCACCGTCCCACCCCCCAGTACTCGCCTGGTCAGCACGTTTGGCTTTCTGCCAAGGACATTCCCCTGAAAGATGTGCACAGGAAGCTGGCTCCGAGAGTCATTGGTCTTTATAAAATTGAGTCAATTGTCAGCCCCACTGCCCGTCTCAAGCTTCCCCCATCCTTGCGCAATCATCCCACTTTTCATGTGTGCCAAGTGAAAACTGTTGTGCCCTGTCCCGCCCAGGTTGTTGATGGCCTCCCTGCATTTACGGTGCGGCGGTTTCTTGATGTCCGGCACCTCAGTGGGGGTTTCCAGTACTTGGTGGACTGAGAGGGTTACGGTCCAGTTGAGGACTCAGCCATGACAAATCCTGAGAGCGAGTGACGGGATACACCACTTTCTCGATCTTATGTCTCTTATGAGTGTTTTGACCATAGGGGGCACCAGTTGGTGTGGGGTTTGATATGTCCCGGTATATGGTGTTTGTTGAACAGCCTTCGGGGTTTCTCCAAAACACCAGCAACATATGGTATGACTATGTTCTTTTGTTTATCTTCCTCTCGTTCTGTGTTCCTGTCTCAGGTGGTTTCCGCTTTATACGTATGAAACCCTTTACCTATTCGCATTCCAATCCAGGTAATCCCCACAAGTTGCTCCTTTGTCCCCAATGAATGACACCCCTATTAGCATAACAACCCCCTTAGACATAGTTTCTGCCGATAACTCTTCCACTTACATAACAAGCCACCATAACCTAGACCAGCCCAAAACCCTGTCAGTTATATTTGCAAATTCCCCACAGGTCATTAGAGCTGAAGAAGCCTCTCGCATGGGAAGCGTCAGCCTGTGATTTTGCAGCGTACAAATAAAACCTGACGTTTTCTTTACAGTGCGTTGGGCTGTAAAAACTAGCGTTGCTCATCTATTGAGCGAGGCCCAACTCACCTTGATGTTCTTGTCACTGTTTGCACAGTTGTTAATGATAGAGAGGGAGTGCTGGAAACGTGTGCCGCCGATGCCGATGACATCAGCGATCAGCTGACTGACAGCGATCACCACCTGTGAGTGAAGGCACATGGTTGAAAGCAGGTGGAGATGTTCCGCAGGCTCACTGAGGGAGAACTAACGGGTCAGCTGACCTGCAGGTGCGTCCTCACAAAGGATTTGCGTCCAGTGTAATCGAAATTGCTCTTCATGAGGATGTAAAGCAGGTGGGCGGCGTCGCTGCGGATGGAGCTCAGCTTGGAGTTGCAGCACTTGAGGATTTCATAGCACAGGGAGGCGCACATGTCGGCGCGGCCATCGAAAAAGGTGCAGGGGAACTGGAGGTCATACAGGGAATGAAACGAAACTCAAGCATCTGAGACCTGAAGCCTTCACAGATGCATCTGCGGCTTCTTGTAAATTCTGCCAACTGCTG
>CAAKHD010009979.1:0-12086 GCA_901007705.1 Fistularia tabacaria
TAACCCCACACCCCCCCCCCCCCCCCCCCCCCCCCCCGAAAAAACCTCGGGGGTCCTTCTTTAGTTACCGCGGCGACGGAGACGCTCGGCAGACAGAAAGGGGCGCAGCTCTAATATCAAAGTCCTGATTCAAACATGTTTTTCTTTCCTCCCTCTTGCACTTTCTCCAAAAACACCCAGATGGGATCAGCTCGACTCACCAGTCAGGCATGCCAGACATGCAGCGTGTGTGTGTGTGTGTGTGTGTGTGTGTGAGTGTGTGTGAGTGGGGTCATCCAAAAACACCCCCCTGGAAAAAAAAAAAAAAAGCAAGACTTCCATTGAATTCAAGCCCAAATTCCTGAAGGACTTTAAAAGAAAAAACATCAGTGAGATTGAGGAAAGTTTCCAGGCTTGTTTTTCTTCATGGTGTCCAACCTGCACACCAGGATGGAGAAGCAGCACATCCACATGTTCATTCATCTGCTTCTGCGTGTCTTTCATTTTGTTTTAGCAAGGGTTTCCACTCCTGAGCCCCATTCAGAAGAAACATTTGAAATTGCAGGAAAAACAATATTAATTGAAGACAAAAGAAAAGCAAAAATCACATTCATGTCGACCAAAATTAAAATGGAAATAATAGAATTTGGAGAGAATTTACAAGAAAATGTGAAAATGTGACGCGGTGGAGGCCAAGAGGTTGAAGGTGTGCAGGTGAGAAGACCAGCGTGGAGGGATGAGATACTCACGTAGCGCCGGAGCTTCTTCTCAGGGGGAGACTTCCTCAGCCAGCCCTCGCACACCACCTCCCCCTCCCCGCTCATCCTGCCGCCACCTCCCCGATCAATAACCGCGCTCCCGCCGATGATCGATCGCTTCGTCCTCCAATCGGCCGCAAGCGAAACCCCTGGATGGATCCACGGGTGGATGGGAGCCGCTGCCCCGCCGGCGCCCGGGAGGAAGTCACACTTCCATCTGAGGAGCTTCGCTTCCCAGCGCGTCGCTCCTCCCTCTTCCTCACTCCTCCTCCTCCTCTTCCTTCCTTCCTCCCTTCTTTCTGCCCCCCCCCCCAACAAACACAAAGCCCGGTGGGGACATTCCTTCTGCTGCATTCCTCCAGGAAACCCTTTATGTGTGAGTCTCAATGATCCTGGCGACTCTGCTATTATTAGCAAATGAATCCTCCCTCAAATGATTATTGTTATGAATCTATAACTGTGTCGCGGCACCGTGACGTCATTCTATTCATTTCATACTTTACTCACATTGTCCTGTCGTTCACGATCCAAAGTGTACATTGCCGTATGCATGGAATTCTTATTTTGGGCAGCAAAAGGCAAAGAAATCAAAAAATTTGTGTGTCATTGCAACGAGATGTAAACAGTGCACAGAAAAGTAAACAGTGTGAACAGGATGTGCACGATGAAAGAAAAAACAGTTCAGTGAAATGGACAGTTATCATACAGTGTTTGTTTAATCATGTGTTGATTATTCAAGATTAAGAATTCCGGAATTAAAAGTGTTCATTAAACCAATAATAACAGTAAAAATCATCCTGAGGTATTTGTAGTAAAAATCCCACTGGCAGTCAGTGTCGTCAAATGTTGCACATTAGCGCCCTCTAGCGGCCACACGGGGTCTTGCAACAAGTCAAATCTTTCCCTTTGACACAGTGACCCTGTTTGTTATTATGTGCCACATTTTAGAATGAATTTGATTGTTTGTTTGTTTTTCAACTAACTCATGTTTTGATGCAGATGGAGAAACTCAAGAAAACTTTTTCCACTTGTTGACACAAACACCACCGGTTCGTCTGGCGCCCCGGACAGAGGCCTGCAGCTGCTGCCCGGCATTTGAATCAAAGCTGGACTGATTTGACTCCACGGATAAGTTTAGGGAAATGATTGACTCCAGATGAGAAACCGCCAGGACCGTCAAGCATCAGGGTGCTTCTGCAGAAATCACAGGAACTCAAAATGCAAGCATTAATATTCTGGATTCAATCCACGGCTTGTTAAGCGATATATTTCACCGAAACATGGGGAGAAGAATCTAACATGAATGAAAATATCTTCACTCTTCCATGGCGTCGCCGTTGCCGGAGGCGCCGAGCGGTCTTTGTGCTCCAGGGCAGCTGGACTCCACTCGGCCAGAGGATTTGCCTTCTAAATCCTGACTATTAACTGCAGGATTTGTCATCATGCAAAAAAGATAACCTGTGCGGCGTGCGCACACACACACACACACACACACACACACACACACACACACTATATTTGGGAAAGATTCCAGCCCATCAGTCAGTGAGTGTGAAGACGCCGCTGAAGAAACAAGGTAAACGTGTACCTTTAGACTCTTTTCACGAAACAAAGCAGCTTTTTCTTTTTAGTCGGTTAAGACTTTTTGAAAGGTCGGGTAAATTCATGACAACATGTTAATTATTGGTTTCCGCCTGGAGGGGAAATATAGCTTTTAGTGAAACATACCTTTGTTATCGACCGGTAACACCAGACGTCGGCGTTGGACGTCTTTCCAGATTAACAGATTAACAGAGACTGAATCCTCTGGGTTCTGAACAGCAAAATGAAGAAGTTTGGGATTCTTGTCCTCCAAAAGCCTCCAAAACAAGGAACTTTACAATTTTGCAAATTAGAATAAAAGATTTGCCAAAGTATTTGATAAATTGATGACTGCCAGCAGGTTGGAATGGGTGGAGAAAAGTGTCAGGGGTTCAATGAGATAGAAGACCATCAGCCAGAAGGAAAGGAAAGGTGGAGGAGACAGTGGTGAGAGCAGAGATGATGGATGGTTTGGAGAAAAGACAGGAGGCAGAGCTGGAGGTGGCAGACATGAAGATGTGGAGGTTCTCTTTGGGAGTGACCAGGATGGAGAGGATCAGCAATGACATGCTAGATGTTTTGGAGAGAAGCTCAGAGATGGTTGGGTCATGGACAGAGGAGGGAGAGTGAAGATATGGAATTGGAGGTCTAGATGAAGACCAGAGAGAAGATGTATGGAGGCAGTGAGAGAGGACATGAAGAGAGGAGGATCCAGAGAACAGGCTGAGATGGAGAAGGTGGATTGGCTGTGGAGACCCTGAAGGGAGAGGCCCAGAGGAGAAGAAGTACATTTGATTAAGTGATGACTGCAAATACAAAACTCTATAAACTTCTAAAAAAGAATCAAATCATCCAGAAATGTATTTTCTCTCCAGATCATTTTCCTGGGTTGACGCGCCGCTCGTTCTCGTTGAATAACCGTGTTCTTCCTGGAGCTGTTATTCTGCTGTTCTGTCTGCAGCCACCAGAGGGCATCACTGAGCAGCTTCTCACCTCCCCGGGCCATGAATGACAGCAGGAGCTCTTCGAACATCTCCCTCCACGACCCCTCCAACACCTCCGCCCACGCCCTGCCCTGCTTCTTCTCGGTGCAGGCGTCCTACATCTTCTCCGCCTTCACGGCCACCAACACCCTCCTCCTCCTCCCGCTCTCCAGCGGCATCCTCCTCGTGGCTTTCAGGCGCTGGACGAAGCGGCGCGCCGGCGGGGTGTCGAACCCGGCTGACATCTTCGCCTACCACATGGCGGTCATGGAGCTGATCGGCATCTGCGGGTCGGTCCTGATGTGCTACGGCTCCGTCCTGCACCGGCGGTGGGCGTGGAGCGTGGGCTTCAAAATATTCCCCATCGTCTCCTGCGTCAAGATGGGCTTCCACATCCTCACCTGCCTGGAGCGCTACCTGGCCATCGCCCGGCCCGTCGCCTACCTGGGCCTGAGCCAGAGCGGCGGCGTCAGGATCCGCAACATCAGCGTGGGATGCGTGTGGCTGATCTGCACCGCCGTCATGACGCTGCGCTTCCTTCTGAGCTCCAACATCAACATGATCGTGTTCTTCTCCTACGTTTGCTTCTCGCTGGCCGTCATCTCGTTCTGCAGCGTCTCCGTCCTCTGCGTCCTGATTGGCCCGGGGCCGGGGGAGGGCGCCGGCGACAAGGTGGACCGGTCCAAGCGCAGAGCGTTCGTCACCATCGCCATCATCCTGGCCGTCCTGCTGCTGAGGTTCCTGGGGAATCTGGTCTGCTTCACCTTGGCCACCACGTTGCTGTCGCACAGGGACGACGCCTGCCTGGTGCAGATGTCGGGGATGTTTTTCTGTTTGCCCACCAGCTACGTTCTGCCGCTCATGTTCCTGCAGCGGGCGGGAAAACTGCCCTGCTGCAGGAACAAGTGATGTCGGTTCGTCATCGGTTCAACGTAGCCTGTGTCTCTGTTTTAACCTGAGCCCTTTTGAGGTTGTTCCTTTCAAATCTTTCTCACGTATCTTTTGCTGTTGCTTTCGGTTGCACACAATTCTAAAGTTATTTTTGTGCATCATTTCTAACCTCATTTCATGGTGGATTTTTTTTTAGGGACTTTTCTTCGAATATGAGAGGATGACATGAGAAGTACTTCAATGAGCCCATGTTTGGAAATTGTTTCGTGACAAGCTAAAAATAAACATATCAATAAAGTAAAATAGAATAAACTCTAAAGCGTAAAAAATTCTTAAAAAGGAAGACATGCAGAAAAAAATACTTGAAAGCAAGACGGTCAGGAGCTGCTGCTGCTGCTGCAGGCTGCCTCCTCTCACGGCGCCAAGCTGAATATATTGGGAGTTTCCTGAGAATACCACTTGTTTTTAAGCAATACTTTTTAACGTGGGTGCAATCATTTTATTTATGTATTATATTCCAGGTGTCTGGGGTAGTTTCCTGTTTGTGTTGGGGTCAGTTCATGCCCTGGACAAGAATACATTCCGATGATAGTTTATTTTTTACTCACAGATTTGAAGAAAATGTGAAGATGAGAGGAAAAAGAGAAACATTTGAAATGTCACGAAAAAATGTTTGACATTTTACGGTTCAAATGTAATTTGAATTGATGTGAAGATGTTTCGTTTTGTTTTGCAGTTGGAATCTTCTGGTTGTCCTCCCTTAAAGTCCAATAAACACAGGGCCCACGACCACGCCACGGACACCCCGAACCCCCGCTCAGTCAAATCTCATCTATTTGTGTGTGTTGGCACCAGGGCGGGTACCTGAACGCATCAGCTGGCAGGAAGACCAGAACAAATCCTTTATTTTTATTTAAATATGTGGGTTTCTTACAGGATAAGATAATCGGTCGCGGGCTACGAAAGAGCAATTAGTGAAAGTAAATGAAAAACACAGGTAGAAAAAAAAATATTTATTTGATTTCACTGTATTTTATTTACAACAAGCATGGCGGTGCGAAAAAAAACGTCACTGAGAACTACATCCGGTCAGTTGACAGTAAGAAGAAAGCTGATTGGACAAGGCAAAGGCGCGCGGATGATACGAAACGGAGGGGGGAGGAAGTCAAAATGCATCGTTTAAAAAAAGTATTAAACAGACAAGATGTGAAGTGACGGCAACGGGAAAACCTCCTCAAAATGAAAGGATAGAAATATGTAAAAATATATATTGAAAAATTCCAGCGTACATGTTGACACCGGAAACTGTCCAGAACAGGGAGAGTCCACTCAGCCGGCGGGGGGGAGTTTGGAGTGAACGGCGGACGGGCGTCTCTCCACACAGCCAAAGACCGGACGAGAGTCCTCCGTTTCCGGGAAAAGTTAAGACAAAATCACCCGGTTTCGACGCTCCAGTCCGGCGTTCGGATGATTTCAAGTGGATCCGGTCCAGTACCGCTGCTGGAGCGCCCCGGAGAGGTTGGTTCCGCCCAGCTCCGAGGTACTTCCGGTAGGCGGCGGCGCCAAAGGGAGGACATGTTTGCATTTTGCTGCATGTTTCTGAGGCCTCTTTCCTACTTTTGAATTCTAAATAATCACATTTAAAAAGCAGCTTCTGTCAGTACGACGAGGACCTGGAAGGAGTTCGAGGCTTCCAGTGTTTACGGCCCGGTTTCAGCTCACTTTCTTCCAAGCTGAGGAGGAAAAGGCCGCCTGCTGCTCTTTCAACCCGGCGCTTAAATAAGATGACTAACTCTCATCCTCAGTGCTCCATTTAAAAGTCAGAAACAAATGTACTTCGTGGATCGTCCCTGGTATTTTGGTCCCTGGTATCGATTTTTTTTTTACATTTGACCCTAGTAGTTGAAATTACATCACAACATAGAGGTGATTGTTTCATGATTTCAGCCCAAATGCAAACATGACCATCATGAAATAAATACTAATGTGCTCCCAAGTTGCCGTTTTTTTTAACTTCCAGATATTTTTTATCATCAGGCAATTGAAAACTTCTCATTGGAACTGAATAAAATTTGAAATAAAATTTAACCTCCCCGTCACCCCTGCAGAATATCATGTATCTGAATGCGGGGACGTTGCCGGGGAAACCACCTGCGCCGTGTGACCGCGTCGCTATTTGTCGGCGTTTCTCTGAAAAAAACCTGGCCTCGGATACGATTCCCATTTGTTTATGTGGTTTAGGAGTCCGAGCACCTGCCTCGAGTCAGCTCGTGTTTGTTTAGACGGGGCCGGAGAACCGCAGAACTGCCAGCTGACGTTTGTTCAATGTCCAGAACCCAGAGCTCTGTTCATTTACGAGGCGACCACCTCAGGAGCTCCTGAGGTTCTCCTGATCGCACAGATTTCTACACGCAGCCAAATTCTGGCCAGGGTGACGGGTTTTGAACCCAGCGCCCCGTCCCTGCAGGCCATCTGCATTTCCACGGCAGCATTTAATAGTTCAGTGAGTTCATTGTCAGCTTCAGCAACCTAAAACATTCAATAGACACAAGCAAGACAAGACAGCAGTCAGGTTGTTTTCTTCCTGGCGAGGAGAACGACAGAGTGTTTCAGTTCCAGTCTCTGACGCGCTCTGAAACACTGTTGTTGTCTCCTCTCTTTATTTCCTTCGGATGCCCTGGTTTCATAAGCGCTGGAGCACTAAGGGGTGGGGAAATTTGCAATAACGTTTTGAGATACATAACACGGCAACGAGACAGTGTTGTGCCGCCGTGGTTACCTCCAGCTGCTGTCTGGCTCCTCGTTCGTTTCATGTTTTTACTTTGTCCGCTTTGTCGAGAAGGAAGGCAAATGGCGGCGGCGGAGAAGCAGTCCGAGCGGCCGTGATCAGGGCGCAGGAGCGGTGCTCCTCCTGCAGCACACCAGGGTCCGAGCCTGGAGGAGCAGCAGCAGAGGCAGCGCCAGGCTGCTGGGATAGTTAGCATAGCATTCGATGAGCAAAATCCTACATTCCAGCTCGGTGGTGTCCATGGAGACTTCCAGCACGGCGATACCCAAATTTAAAGTAAACCTCACAAACAGAACCCCCAAAATGGCCGAGATGATGGAAAACGCCCTTTTTTTGGACGGGCTGACCCGCCGGTCGCCCGCTGTCTCCGCCCCCCGCCTCCAGCCAATCAGAGAAAAGAGCACAGAGAGGCTGAAGTAGGAGATGGCGAGCAGGGACGCCGCCATGGTGGAGACGTGCAGGACCGCTCTGGAGTTGTGGTTGGAGACGCCGAAGACGTGCACGGAGGTCAGCACCCAGACGCAGGCGAGGCTGATGTTCCGGATGCAGGCGGCCGTCTCCGTGCTCAGGTTGCGGTAGCTGATGGGATGCATGACTGCCAGGTAGCGTTCAGCACACGTCAGCACGTGGAAGAAGTTCTGCCCGTACCAGGTGAAAAACATCAGCTTCATCCCACAGTCGAACACGACGGGGCTTCGGCTCGGCGCGACGCAGGAGCGCAGGACGCTCCCCAGGACGCCCGTCATCTCCAAGAGGACCAGGTGGAGGGCGAAGCTGTCGGTGTGCGCGCTGGACGCCGATGGCGCTGGGCAGCGGCGCCGCAGCTTTCTTCTCAGGAGAATCAGATAGAGGGTGAAAACAAAGAGCGGGAGGAGGAGGACGTTTGCGTAGTTGAACGCCATGAAGATGGCCTCGTGCGGACTGCCTGCGCAGAACACCGGGTCCGAAGAGGAGTGATTGACAGGCGAGGGGGCCAATGACATGTCTGAAGGACACAAAGACCAGAAGCAGGAAGTCGTGATGTGGAGAGACGCAGGAACGCAGGTGTGAGTTATAGTAACTATGGTGTGGGTAATAGTAACTGGTGTGAGTTATAGTAACTATGTTGTGGGAAATAGTAACTATGTTGTGGGTAATAGTAACTATGTTGTGGGTAGTAGTAACTATGTTGTGGGTAATAGTAACTATGTTGTGGGTAATAGTAACTATGTTGTGGGTAATAGTAACTATGTTGTGGGTAATAGTAACTATGTTGTGGGTGATAGTAACTATGCTGTGGGTGATAGTAACTATGTTGTGGGTAGTAGTAACTATGTTGTGAGTAATAGTAACTATGTTGTGGGTAATAGTAACTATGCTGTGGGTAATAGTAACTATGCTGTGGGTAATAGTAATTATGCTGTGGGTAATAGTAACTATGCTGTGGGTAATAGTAACTATGTTGTGGGTAATAGTAACTATGCTGTGGGTAATAGTAACTATGCTGTGGGTAATAGTAACTATGTTGTGGGTAGTAGTAACTATGTTGTGGGTGATAGTAACTATGTTGTGGGTAGTAGTAACTATGTTGTGGGTAGTAGTAACTATGTTGTGGGTAATAGTAACTATGTTGTGGGTAATAGTAACTATGTTGTGGGTAATAGTAACTATGTTGTGGGTAGTAGTAACTATGTTGTGGGTAATAGTAACTATGTTGTGGGTAGTAGTAACTATGTTGTGGGTAATAGTAACTATGTTGTGGGTAATAGTAACTATAGTAACTATGTTGTAGGTATAGTAACTATGTTGTGGGTAGTAGTAACTATGTTGTGGGTAATAGGAACTATGTTGTGGGTAGTAGTAACTGTCTGCAAGGCTGTGGCAGTAGCGTGTCAGTGAGTGGGTGTGGGTGATGAAGATGCAGTGGGAATGTGTCTCACCAGAGAGAAGTGGAAATCACAGAGAAAAGAGCAGATCCAGGAAATGAACTCACTGAACCGCAGGAACCTGCCGCCCCCCTTCGACAGCATGAGTTCAAACCGTCGGGCTCCTGGTCGCCTCTGGCAGCTCCACCGGGGGGTTTCCCTCAGGCTCTCCTCCCCTGGCGCCGCAGAAGAACCAGACGCCGCTCAGGTGACACCATCACATCTCGCTCGTCCAGCGTCCCTGGAAGCTCCTCAGGTGCGACGCAGAAGGTGGAAGGTGAGGCTGCACTCGGGAGGTGTTTTTCCTTTATAACGACGAGCACACACACACACACTGGGATTTGAATAAAACACTGGACATTTGAATCCTGTCGTGTATTTGTGTGTGTGTGTGTGTGTGTGTGTGTGTGTGTGTGTGTGTGTGTGTGTGTGTGTGTGTGTGTGTGTGTGTGTTGGCTCTGCAGGCTGAGTTAAAAGCGGTCACACCAGGGATCAATCCATCATCTATGTGCAAAGCTCATCGGAGGAGAAGAGGGAAGAAGACTCGGCGTCCTCTGATGGACTTTGAGCATCATTTCATGATGTTCCACGAGAAGGTCAGACCCTGGTGACCCTCCATTCCGAGGTTCCCCTTCTCTCCACAGGGGGGCGCTGCCGTGCCCACCTTGGGCTTTCTTGAAGCCTCTTTCTCAAAGTCAAAGTCAGCTTTTATTGTCAATTTCTGACATCAAATTGGAAATAAGGGGGTTCAACTTTTAAAACATCCATCGAAAAAATAGTTTTCTATCAGAAGAAAGCGATAAGAATTATTAATAATGCAGGTTATTATGATCATACCAATGAATTATTTTTCAATTCACGTATGTTGAAATGTACAGATTTACACTGTTCCCGAACGATGCAACTTATGTTCAAAGCAAAAGCAAAAATTCCTCCTGATTGCATTCAAAGCTTCTTTTAAATCCATGACAGTAAATATGATTTACGTGATCGGTGCAAATTTACTCGACCGAGAGCGAAGGAAGAGATTAAACATGGATGCATCTCCTTCTCTGGAGTTCAGTTATAGGAACTGATTTCAATATAAAAACTTGTCGTTCCTTTGGCATTTTCAAGAAAGAATTGCACAACTCTGAGATTGACACATATGGCTGGAAATGAAGCTTGTTGTGTTTGTCTTGTGATTTTTTTTCCTTCCATTAATATAATCTTTGTTGGAAACAATAAGTGTAAATTAGGTGGCCGTTTATAAGCTTTGCTTCTGCCTGAGCCGTTTTCAGTCCATATATGATGTCATATAAAATGTTGTCAATGTAGCAATAATCTTTAAATGTGACTGAAATAAACCTAAAATTAGGAAAATGCTAATAATAAAGTCCACAGTAAACAGTAAATTCCATCCTTCTTCCACCAGGGTGAGGTCGTGGGGCAGCGGCCGAAGCAGAGAGGCCCAGATGTTCAGGGAGGTCGAGCAGAACCAGCCTGAGCCACCTGGTAGCAATGTGTCACCTCCTCCCTATGGACTGTGGCGCATTGTTTGACGAAGCGAAGCTAAAAGACATCCTGGAAACATTGATCTGCGATCTAAAACTGACACACCGTGTCTCCACCGGACACAGGAACCGCCGAGAAACTCACCTTTGCCACCAGAACCTTCAACCAGCTCTCTGTCCTCTTCAATCGGACCCTGAAGACGATCTCCAGGGACAAGGTGAGGAGCTTCTCTGAGTCTCATATCCTTCACAAGTTGCTCTGAAGGCTCTGAAAGGGATCGTCTGATGTTGTTACCGCGATCGCTCATTCTCCGCATTTAGTGTTTTTTATTGTCCAAATAACACATTTCAATAAAAATCAGTCTTAATCTTTGACTTGTGGAAAGAGCTTTATTTCCAACATTTCAATCAACTGAACGACCGTTCGGTCAAAGCATCACTGGAGGTTTGATGTCAAAGGAGAAAGAGGGTTTAAAATCCCGAAGACAGAAAAACCTATCTGCATTGAATCTGCGTCATCTGCTGACGGCTGCATCACGACACATCTGCAGGCCATCAAGCAGAGCTTCATGTCCAGAGACAAGGAGGTCAGGAGTATTCACTGCCATGACCTGTCGTAAACAACAGGAAGAGGAACCAACTCTTTTGTGTTTGTTTTTAACGGAAATTAAGCTTTTATTTCTCTTCTTCTTCTTTTCCTTTGGGCTTTTCCCTTCAGGTGTCGCCACAGTGAATCAACCTCCTCCATCTAACCCTGTTCTCTGGATCCTCCTCTCTCACACCAACTACCTTCATACCTTCTCTCACTACGTCCATAAACCTTCTCTTCGGTCTTCTTCTAGACCTCCTGCCTGGCATCTCCAATTCCAATATAGTCCCTATCCCTCCTCTGTCCATGACCCAACCATCTCAGTCTGGCTTCTCTGACCTTCTCTCCAAAACATCTAACATGTGCTGTCCCTCTGATGGACTCCTTCCTGATCCTCTCCATCCTGGTCACTCCTAAAGAGAACCTCCACATCTTCATCTTTGCTCTCACCACTGTCTCCTCCACCTTTCCTTTCCTTCTAGCTGATGTTCTTCTATCACAAAGAACCCCCGACACTTTTCTCCACCCATTCCAACCTGCTGGAAACCCATTTCTTAACCTCTTCTCCACACTTTCCGTTGCTCTGGACTGTTGACCCTCTTAACTACCTGATATCCTCCACCTTCTTGATCTCCACTCCCTGTAGCCTCACCGTTCCATCCGGGTTCCTCTCATTCACACACACATATATTTTGTCTTGCTACGACTAACTTTCATTCTTCTCCTTTCCAGAGCAAACCTCAACCTCTCAAGATGTTCCTCAACCTGTTCCCTGCTCTCACTGCACATCACACTGTCAAATGAAGCTTTTATTTGTTGGTTGATTTTCAATGTAAAGTTAGATTAACTTACGTTTTAGAGTAAAATGATTGGAATGATCAAGTTTCAGGAGTTTTAGAGCATCTCTATGGTAAGTTACATTAAATTACATTTTAGAGTAAAATGATCGGAACGATGACGAAAAGACAGGAGGCAGAGCTGGAGGTGGCAGACATGAAGATGTGGAGGTTCTCTTTGGGAGTGACCAGGATGGAGAGGATCAGGAATGACATGCTAGATGTTTCGGAGAGAAAGTCAGAGATGGTTGGGTCATGGACAGAGGAGGGAGAGTGAAGACATG
>CAAKHD010009981.1:10986-22199 GCA_901007705.1 Fistularia tabacaria
TACCCCAACGCGGCCTGCCAAACCGTCGGCCCCCCCCGGGGGGGGGGAGGAGGGGGGGGGGGGGTGGGGGGGGGGGCGCTGAGGAGCAAAGAGGTAAGAAGAAGAGGGAGCAGAAGCTCTGGACACGTGAATTATTTTCAACAGAAACCCCTCTGTTTCAACGGTTTCACAGACAGCAGGACGCATAGACGTGGAGAAGATCGGAGCAGGAACCTGGCTGGGGGAGGAGCTTAGAACAGTGGGGGGCAGGACAGAAGGAGGGCCTGAGAACTTAGAGAGGAGCTTTGGTCTGAGGGAGGTCAACCTCACAGCTCAGCTCCTTCTCCAAGCACCAGAGCTGGCAGCCAGACCTGTGACTGGCTGAGCTCCGACGACCGAGCGTGATTTCGATGAGCAAAGACAGGTGACGGGGCTGCTTGACGCCCAGTCTTCGGGAAACCAGAGACGAGGGATGACACCGAAAAACAAGAGATTTTAAGAGATGAGACGAGTTGAGGATGACGCTCACAGCGGCGGCCATTAACACCATTAATCAATAAGTCTCTCCTCAGGAAATCAATCAAGCACCTATCGGAGGGCTGATTACACTCATTAGTCAATGAGAAGAATTTAAACAAGTTGATGAATTTCATTTCTCGTTCTAAATGTTTCTTCAAGCTCAATCTGATCGATGGTCCAAATGGTTGATTTCAAGAAACTTGTGATATTTGATCAGATTTTTGCTCCAAATTAAATTTGTTTATCGGTGAAAATATTCCTTCTTTAATTTTATGTTTTCAAATGACTGAATGATAAAATTCTTTATTTGTTTAATCTATTATCAATCAATAATTGATAATGGACTGCAGAAAATCCCAGACTTACAATGTTTGGATCCGATTATGGCGGCAGAGATACCACGAAGTTTTGCAGGTTGGTTAGAAGTAGCAGCATTTGCAGTATTACTCACAGAACACTGAGAAGTGTATATTATGTATGTATGTATGTATCTATGGATGTAATGTATGTGTATCTATGTATGTATGTGTGTGTGTATGTATGCGAGTGTGTGTGTATGTATGTGTGTTTGCATGTATGCATGTATGTATGTGCTTGTGCATGTATGAAGGTTTGAGCTGTGTGTGTGTGTGTGTGTGTGTGTGTGTGTGTGTGTGTGTGTGTGTGTGTGTGTGTGTGTGTGTGTGTGTGTGTGCTGTAATAAATACAGCCACAGCTGATTTTGCACAGAACTCTAAACTACCTGTGTTGTGAAAATATAAGGTTGGTTTTCAGGTTAGGGTTACGGTTTGGGATGGGTTAGGATGAGAGTTTGGGTTTGGGCTTCAGTTAGGGTTTGGGTTGGGATTAGAGTTTGGGTTAAGGTGTGGGTTAGGATGAGAGTTTGGGTTTGGGCTTCAGTTAGGGTTTGGGTTGGGATTAGAGTTTGGGTTAAGGTGTGGGTTAGGATTTGAGTTTGGGTTTGGGCTTCAGTTAGGGTTTGGGTTGGGATTAGAGTTTGGGTTAAGGTGTGGGTTAGGATTTGAGTTTGGGTTTGGGCTTCAGTTAGGGTTTGGGTTGGGATTAGAGTTTGGGTTAGGGTTCGGGTTGGGGTTTGGGTTTCTGTATTTGACATCACAACAATCTGATATCCATTAGTGGTTTGATCATGAATTAAAAGTATATTGCATTTTTGTGTGGGTCTGGGGGTTTGATTTCTCAATGAGGACCTCCAAAGCAGATCAGTGATGAAGCTCAGAGTGTGTTTTCATGCAGGTAGATGCTGATGAGCGTGTACGTGATCATTCCTCCGCTCATGCACCCTGAGTGATTACCATGCGCAGGTAGTTCATGAGGCTGGTCCCGTGTTGCCAGATCTGAGGAGAAGTGCAGCTGAGTGGCTTCACTCCTATTTCCTGACTGCGGTTCAATTCCCTCACCGCCCCCACCACCACGTGCACTGCATCAAACATCAGCGCTGAGGAGAGCTGTGGAGGCAAGCAGGGGGTTGGGGGGGTGAGGGGGGGTTGGAAGGTGCAGGGAGGGGGGGCGGTTTGGAGTGACAAAGTGAAAGGAGAGGAAAGGAGAGATGATGAGGACAGACAGCAATATCAATATCTACTCCAGAAGTTACAGAAGGTGAACAGGTTGGAATGTGAGAGGTAATGGGTTCGAGGAATGTGTCAGGGAGGAGGTGGAGGCCGGGTTGGAGGTGGAGGTGGAGATCAGGTTGGAGGTGAATGTTGGGGAGGAGGTGGAGGTTGGGTGGAGATCGGGGAAGAGTTGGAGGCCGGGAGGAGGTGAAGGTCGGGGAGGAGGTGAAGGTCAGGCAATTGAGGTCGGGTTGAAGGTGGAGGTCGGGGTGGAGGTGGAGGTCGGGGTGGGTACGGACCGCTGGCCCGGGGTAGGTCAGGTCACAGCCCTCCCTCCAGGACAGGTTGAGGCTTCTGATGAACTCCAGGTAGAACGGGTGGGTGGTGTTGAACATGGAGAAACCCACGATGTTGGACTGCTCGTCCACCACGTCATCCAGCCTAAGCAGGGGGAAGTCCTACAGAGGAGCAGACACACACACACACACACATACACACACACACACACACACACACACATGAATTTTCAAAACAATCAAATTAATTGAAACAGCTGCAAGGGGCTCAAAGCAGAGCCAGCAGGAGATAAAAGGCTAGTCCTCCTTCTCTTCCTTTTCCTCCTGCACCTCCTTCTCCTCCTTCTCTTCCTTCTCGTCCTTCTCGTCCTTCTCCTCCTGTGCCTCGTTCCCCTTCTTCTCCTCCTTCCCCTCCTTGACTCCCTTCTCTACCCAGGATTCACTCTCCCTCCATCCTCTACCTCTTTCTGCCGGAGGTGTTTGAGATCTCTTTCGGCTTCTCCCCCATCGCCTGCCCTCCTCACTGAGGAAGGGGTGGAGGAGGAGGAGGGCTCTTACCATGGTAGTGAGGATGTACTTGTAAAAGGCTGACGTCATCCCCAACTCCGAGGCCTGCAGGGTGGAGAGAAGGAGGGTAAATACTGTGAGCTGGAGGGGCAGAAGGACAGGGGGGCAGATAAAGGACGGGGGAGAAGAAGGATGGGGGAGAGGGACGGGGGGGCAGAAGTTGGAGGGTGTCCAGAGATGGAGAGTGTAGCAGACAGCTGGGGGAGGTGGGGGGCACACGTTAATCACAGCTGCAGATGACGGGGAAACGGCACAACATCTGGCCGCGGGCACCAGCGTTCTGGAGCTCCGAAGCTCCGAAGCTCCAGCTATGAGTCAGCTCGCCGGCCGTAGGCCCAGCGGGCCGTTCGATCGTCCAATCACAGGCGGCCTCGCTGGCGCTCGCTGCTTCCCAGAGGTGAAGGAGTTTGTGGGGGGATGTTTGGCGCCGGCCCTCAGACATGCAGGAACATGCAGGAACATGCAGGAACATGCAGGAACATGCAGGAACATGCAGGAACATGCAGGAACACAGTTCCCCGGCTCCTTTGGTTCCTCTGGTTCCTCCAGTTCCTCTGGTTCCTCCACAGGGAACCGGAGGTAAAAATAGAAGGAGGCTCGTGTCGCCTGAGGAACGTCAGCAAACCCTTTCTTTCTAAAGAAAACGAGTTGGACATTCCGTCTGCAGCCCGGGTAGCGAGAGAACGTGCAGGAGGCCCCCGGAGCAACATATGAAGTTAAGGAGCTGTGAGAGTGGGCGGAGCTAAGGGGCGAAGGCGGAGGCCTGACCTTCTTCAAGATCAGGTAGGAGACGGAGGCGTTGGCGTCGATTATGATGGTGGCCACTTTGTCGTCCCGGATCTCCTTCAGCAGCGGCGTGGGATCCAGGTTGTCGTCCAGCATCCTGATCGACAGCGTCTCCCTAGAGATGAGGAAGTGACGTACCAGCTCCTCCAGCCTCAGCAGACCTGGAGAAGAACCGGAACCAGAGCTGTATCAAACCGCATCAGACCGCTTCACTCTCCTCAGAAGCTCAAGTCCAGCAGAAAGCGAAAGACCTCGATTATATCTCCAGCAGCTTCCAGCAGGTCAATAAACAGTGATTGACAGCTGGTCTGGAGCTTAGGTGAGGTCCTCTCCCCAGGTGTTTCTCAGCAGTTCTGAAGTCATGGGATTAAAATCTCTGCTACTCAGCTCTTCGGAAGAACCTCATTCACAGAACATGTTCTGCCCACCAGATCTACCAGGACTTCATTCTGTTCCTTCACAGTTGGAGTCCTGAAACTTATACTTATATTTATTCAACTTATATATATATATATATATATATATATATATATATGCACACACACACACATATATGTACATATAAATATACATATATATATACAAATACACACACATATATATATGCACATATATTGCACATATACATATGTATGTGTGTGTGTGTGTGTGTGTGTGTGTGTGTGTGTGTGTGTGTGTGTGTGTGTGTGTGTGTGTGTGTTTGAATCAATGAAAGGCTGTAGTCATATGTTGCATATATGCATATATGCATATATGCATATAAAGTATACATACATGTTTATGGCCAAAAGAGGACTGGCCGCCTCATCTGCTGGAAGGAGGCTAATGATAACCACCTC
The DNA here is from genome assembly GCA_901007705.1 of Fistularia tabacaria. Taxonomy (NCBI): domain Eukaryota; kingdom Metazoa; phylum Chordata; class Actinopteri; order Syngnathiformes; family Fistulariidae; genus Fistularia; species Fistularia tabacaria. The sequence goes on from CAAKHD010009981.1 coordinate 15,544, forward strand.
AAGGCCATGTTCAGAGACCCAAGGAGAGAACAACCACGAGGCCCATGCCACGCACTGATGAGACCACGAGAGCCTACATCAGACTTCAGCCTGAAGGAGCCCAGTCTATGTGAAGTGGAGGGAGTAGTGAGGAGAGCAAGATCGAGCACAGCACGAGGCCAAAGCCGCGTACCATATAAGGTGCATAAGAACTGCCAAAGATACTACATCAGCTTTGGAAGGCCTTAAGGGTGATCTGGAGGAGGGGAAGAATTGCCCTGCCATAGAGTTGTGCAAACGGAGTATACATACCGAAAGGAGAAAAGGCTGAGAACATCAACCAATTTCATGTAATCTCTGCTCATTGTGGAGAGCAAAATCTTCTTCAGTATTGTGGCCAAGAGACTCTCCACCTTCCTGTTGAGCAATAAGTACATCGACTCATCTGTGCAGAAGGGAGGAATACCGGGAATACCCGGTTGCCTGGAACACACAGGAGTAGTAACCAAGCTCATTAGGGAGGCGAAATAGGGCAGGGGTGATCTGGCTGTGATGTGACTAGATGTCACTAAAACCTATGGCTCCATACCCTATAAGCTGGTGGAGGTCGCATTGGAGAAAAACCTTGTACCCCAGAAGATGAAAGACCTCATCCTGGACTATCACAGAAGTTCAGCTTCATAGTCTCATCTGGTCAGCTAACATCTGACTGGCACCAGCTGGAGGTGAGTGTAATCATTGGTTGTAGCATATCAGTGACCCTCTTTGCGCTGGCAATGAACATGCTGGCCAAGGGAGCAGAAACAGAATGCAGAGGTCCACTCAGCGAATCTGGAGTGAGGCAGCCTCCCATCAGAGCCTTCATGGACGACCTCATGAAAACAAAAACAGCCGCACCAGGAGCCAGATGGATTCTCCAGGGGTTGGAAAGGATCATGGCATGGGCACGCATGTGCTTCAAGCCTGCAAAGTCCAGGTCCTTGGTTATCAAGAAGTGGAAGGTCACAGACAAATTAGAGGCTGGCTGAGGACGGTGGACAAGTCTCGGCTACCCGGATGATTCGAGGCCCTGATATATCGACATGGACATGGACATCCAAGAATCCTCTGGCCTCTGTTCATCTACAGGGTTCCCATGACTGTGGTCGAAGGCTTTGAGCAAAGAGCGAGCAGCAATCTTCACAGGTGGCTGGGTTTGCCACGCAAGTTCAGCAACATTGGGATGTATGGGAACACCAACAAGCTCAGGCTCCCTTTCATCTCTGTCAGGGAAGAGTTTATTGTGGCAAGAGCACGGGAACACCTGCAGTTCTCTGCGGCCAGAGTCGTCAAAGTGTCCGGGGCAGGAATTGTGGTGAGAACAGGGAGGAAGTGGAAAGCAGCGGATACAGTCCAGCAAATCAGAAACTCAGCTGAGGCACAAGGCCATCCTCGGCACAGTGGTTCAGGGCAGAGCTGGTCTCGGGGGCCTAACAGTAACCTGGTACGAGTCTATCAGCGGGAGGGAGAGGCAGAGACCAGGGCAGGAGGAGGTGCGAGCCTCAGTCGAGGAAGAGCAAACCAGCAGAGCAGTGGCCATGAGGCAGCAAGGTGCCTGGATGAAGTGGGAGTAGGCGATGGAACGGTGCGTCACCTGGAAGGACATCTCGCATTGGAACCCCCAGAGGATCAAGTACTTGATCCAAGGGGTTTACGATGTCCTCCGAAGTCCATCTAATCTGTACATTTGTGGCAAAATAGAGACACCTGCATGCCCCCTGTGTTCCAAGGTAGGGACACTGGAACACAGCTTAAGTAGCTGCCCAAAGGCACTGAGTGAGGGCCGTTATTGATGGAGACACAATCAAGTCCTTAAGTCCATTGTCGAGTTGGGGGGATAAAGGACAGTCGATGCACCCCAGCTACAGTCAAGGCCATCCAGTTTGTCAAGGAAGGACAGAGGCCAGAGAAATCATCAAAGGGCTACGCCGCTGGTTTGTTCTCCACAGCGCAAGACCAAGTGATGACAGTTGACCTGGAGAGGCAACTGAAAATCCCAGCACACTTCACCTAGTCCAAGTTGAGACCAGACATTATCTTGGCTCCGAGGCGACGAACCAGCTGGTCTTGCTGGAGCTGACGGTTCCCTGGAAGGATAGGATGGAGGAAGCACAAGAGGGAAAGAGGGAGAAGTACCAGGAGCCGGTGGAGGACTGTCGAAGGAATGGGTGGAGGACCAGATGCACGCCAGTGGAGGTTGGCAGTCAGGGATTTGCCAGCCATTCCCTGGGCACACTGGGCATAGCAGGTGGGAAGCGACAGAGAGCCATGAATAACAACGCAAAGGCTGCGCTGAACGCATCCAGATGGCTCTGGTTGAAGGGGGGAGGGCCCTGGGGGCCGTAGAGTGGCTCTTGGACACAGGCCGGGGTCCGATCGGCCTCGGTCGGGTCGCCTGGATGAGGGTGTCTGTTGTGAGATCTGAAACACCTAGTGACTCCAGGAAACAGCACTGATGATGTACATCAGAGTGGGTTTGAAAAACTTTACAGTACATATGCATATACATATACATATACATATACATATACATATACATATACATATATACACACATAGATACAGTAAATGCACTCTATATATACTCTAGCCTTTCTTTCTCCTCTTCCTCAGCCTGAACTCTAGCTACTCCAGCTTTTCTTTCACTTCCTCTCCTCCTTCACCTCTGTTCTTCCTCCTCATCCTCCTCTCCTCCTTCACCTGTCTCTTCTCCTTCAACTCTCCTCTCCTCCATCTGACCTCTCATCCCTCTCTCCTGGGCGCTGAAGGTTACTGAGGGGGGAAAGATTCCAGTGTTTGATTCAAAGAGATGAAGATGGAGGACAAAAAATGGATCCAAACTCTGACCCACACACACACACCGCATGTGCACAGCGAACAAACTGCTGCATGAACTGCTTTACGTTGACATGAATGAACAAAATGAACAAAGCAAATAACACACACACACACACACACACACACACACACACACACACACGCCGTACCACACATACACCCACGCAGTCATTGAGAGTGTGGAATAAGCTTGATGAGTGGCAGTTTGCACCTCTTCTGCCGCCATGGCAACAGGCTCCATGGTGATGGATCACAGAGCCAACTGGGTCAGAGTCTGCAAGGATGCCAACCTTGGAGAGAGAGAACACCTTCAAGGCCACCGGCCTGCTCACACCTACTTCTCTGCAGCTCCGAGACGCATCCTGCTATGTCTGACCCCTGACCCCTACCTCCATCTCCACCCCCCGGAGAGGCCAGCTCTCATCGGCCTGACCGGCTGCCGATGGAACCTGCCGGAGAAGTCTGATACCGGGAAAGAGCAGACGTGAGGGAGCTGAGAGAAGATTGGCTGTTAAAAAGCTCCTCAAAGGCAGTCGCATGGAGAAGATGCTCCAGCATGAGCCAACCTTCTCTCAGAAAAGAGCCGCCTGGACCATGTGGGGTGGGCAGAGCAGGTACTCACACTCGGCCTTGGCGCAGAGCAGGCTGGCCGAGGGGAAGCTGAAGGAGCGCAGGATGGAGCCAATGGCCAGACTCAGGTCCTCGTTACTCGGATACAAGGTGACCGAAGCGAAGCGCAGGTACGGCAGCCGAGGAGTCTCCTCTGGACCGATCTTCACGTGAGGGATCTGCAAGGAGAAGACAGGAGGAGTGTAAGTCTCTGTGTGTGTGTGTGTGTGTGTGTGTGTGTGTGTGTGCGTGCGTGCGTGCGCCACCACTCACCTCCTTTTCTCCACAAATATGGCTGACGGTGGATCCGGAGGCGGGGCTGGAGGCGGGACCAATCACAGAGACCACGCCTTTGGGCAGGATCTGGCACACTGCAGGAGAAACACAAACTGAGGCTTCAACTTCACCAGTGGAGGAAGCAAGGAGTTCTGTGTCCTTTATTGATCTTCTGCTGGGATGGGGATCCATGAAGGTCTCTGATGTGCCTCCTGTTCCTACAGAATGTGGAGCAACCAATGGTGTGAACCTTGATGAGTCTTCAGTGGCTGGTGTCCACAAGAAGCAAAGATCAATGTGTCCATCTCAGGAACCAGGACAGGAGGCTCTTCTTGAACTGATCTGCAGAACTGGGATCCGCCCTCAGCTTGGATTTGTGATCCAAACGGTTTCCCGAATGTTCCCGGGTCCAGCTGAGGTTAAAGTCCCTCAGACAGAGATCTCATTAAAAGCTTCTCACACTGACTCCTCCTTTGGAGGTCACTTCCTGTCCAGAAGATGCACTTTCATTCCCTTCCCTCTCAAGGCCTGTCTCATTCAAGCTCTGATGTATTTCTTAAACCTCACCATTGTGTGTGTGTGTGTGTGTGTGTGTGTGTGTGTGTGTGTGTGTGTGTGTGTGTGTGCCTTAGACAGCTGAAGCTGTAAGATGATGAGTTCTCTGGTCCAGAAACCAAAAACACTGTGAGCAAACAAGCCTGTCAGATTCTCCTGCCCATTGGTCAAGGTCACACACACACACACACACACACACACACAAACACACACACACACACACACACACACACACACACACACACACATACACACACACACACCAGCTACTGGAGCATCTGTGCAGACACGCAGAGCAGACGTGGTGCCAGTGGCTGGTGGCAGGTCAGTGACCCGATGGGAGAACATCTCCGTCTCTGCAGCAACTGAATCCAGCAAGACTGGTCTCGGGTCTTTGGTGAGACGTAAGCCCACGAGCACAGGCTCCTCCTGGTTCTCCTCAACTTCTGAAGGTTTTACTCACAAACCACAGTTCTCCAGAGCTATGAGAAGACACTGTCAAGCGGACCTGAGGAGGTTCTGCTCCACTTACTGGTGTCGGTGGTGTCGTACTGGGAGTCCTTCTGCAGCTCGTAGATGTCTACCTCCACCCGGGCTCGGGCCGGACCCTCCATCACGCTGTTGATGTTCTCTCTGGCCAGAGCCAGAGCCAGACGCTCACCACGCCCACACACCGACTGGTCGTCCAAGATGGCGGCTGGGGGGGGGTCATCAATACTCCAAGTCAGATGGTTCCGTGTGATCAATATCTGATATTTTGCAATAATATGGAACAAATCTGGTCACGTGAAGAAGCCGAAAACTGAACATCTCTCTTCTCTGGACCGCAGCTGATGGTCCATCAGACAGCCTCCAGAACATCTGGAGGAATCTGAAGGAGCCTGTGATTACAGGTCAGTAAATATGATGTAATAACTGGTCCCAGTGGACTTCAGGTTCAGAAGTCCAGAGGGTTCTTCACTAAGAACAGTCCAAGTTATTGGAAGACTCTGGATGCTCAGATCTCCGTGGTTTCTTCCAAACAGAGAATGTCGTTCAAACGCCAAGACAGACTCAGACATGGTCAGGATCCCGACTGGGTGAAGATCTGGATCGAATCAAACCATTTGTGGATTGATCGCCTCTACTGATAAAAGGTAGTGGAGAGAAGAGGCTCTAAGCTCTGGTTCTTCAAGCTACCGACCCTAAGGAACCGAACATTAACCCCTGCCTTATGGATGAATATTAGAGAAGACCCTGGACCAGAACCTTCGTTATAAATGCGGGTGAGGATGTTTGAGGAACCAGAACATGGAGAACCAGAGTGACAACGTCACAGTCAGGGCGTTCAGGGTGTCAGGGTTGGACTCACCCATCCTGACGGAGGAGAGCAGGGGCGTCTGGCTGAGGGAGTGCGGCGTCATGGTGACTAGCAGGAAGGAGAGGACGTGTGTTGACAGCAGCAGTGCTGGCAGAGCCGGCATCTTCTACTGCTCCTCATGGAGAACGGTCTGCTGGCTGCCTGGACCCCCACCTGCAGGACAGGAAGGCAAACCGCACATCAGCAAGCGCAGGGCTTCACTCCGGGGGCAGGACCTGTCTGTGGAACACTTCTGAGGAACACGTCTGTGGAATACGTCTGAGGAACACTTCTGAGGAACACGTCTGAGGAACACGTCTGTGGAACACGTCTGTGGAACACTTCTGAGGAACACGTCTGTGGAATACGTCTGTGGAACACTTCTGAGGAACACTTCTGAGGAACACGTCTGTGGAACACGTCTGTGGAACACGTCTGTGGAACACTTCTGAGGAACACGTCTGTGGAACACGTCTGTGGAACACGTCTGTGGAACACGTCTGTGGAACACGTCTGTGGAACACTTCTGAGGAACACTTCTGAGGAACACGTCTGTGGAATACGTCTGTGGAACACGTCTGTGGAACACGTCTGAGGAACACGTCTGAGGAACACGTCTGTGGAACACGTCTGTGGAACACGTCTGTGGAACACGTCCGAGGAACGCGTCCGAGGAACACGTCTGTGGAACACGTCTGTGGAACACGTCCGAGGAACGCGTCCGAGGAACACATCTGTGGAACGCGTCTGTGGAACGCGTCTGTTGAATGCGTCTGGGGACCATGTATAAGGAACGCGTCTGTGGAACACATCTGAGGAACGCGTCTGTGGAACACTTCTGAGGAACACTTCTGAGGAACACTTCTGAGGAACACGTCTGTGGAACACGTCTGGGGACCGTGTATAAGGAACGTGTCTGTGGAACACATCTGAGGAACGCGTCTGTGGAACACGTCTGTGGAACACGTCTGAGGAACACGTCTGAGGAACACGTCTGAGGAACACTAAAGACCAGCACCAC
>CAAKHD010009988.1:5637-33237 GCA_901007705.1 Fistularia tabacaria
AATAATAATAATGATGTAGGGCGTCGGCCCCAGGGGGGGGGGGGACACCCCCCCCCCCCCCCCCCCCCCCTTATGTGGGATAAGTTGACCATTTGGCACCGGGGAAGGGGTTTTTGCGCCCTGTAAAAGTTAGCTGGCAGGGCTTTGCTCTGCAGCTGCTGGCTTAGCAGGCGTCCATCCATCCATCCATCTAGCTATGTTGCACATAGAATGCTCCTCAGTGGCAGATGCCATAGTATACACTGCAACGCTGAATGACCGATTCTTAAGGATTTCTAAAAGGACCCTTGTATTTCATGTATCATGACAATGATCTGAGACTATTTTGACACCTTTTTTTTTTTTTCAAAAGAAAAGCATTTTAAATTGCTGTCACTGGTCTCACACGTGAAACATTAAAATCCCTAGTTCCAGCGCTTACTAAGTGGGATGGCAACACAGCGAACCGACAGGATCGGAGGAAGCCCTCTCATGTGAGTCGAATTTGGCGTTCTTGGACGCGTTAGTGGACCATCCTTGCGTTTCGGTGACTGACTCCGCCTGGTGTTTGATAGGTGAGCAGCCCTCAGAGCAGCCTCCGGCAAATCTCTTAACACTGGGAACTTGGGTTTCAGACGGGCAGTGAGGATGTAGACAGAGGGACTAGAAAGGCAGACCTGCGTTTACAACCTGTTTGGGATTTGGCTATCGCACCGTGACTAACACCCCTGCTGTACCACATATGCTGCTGAATTTTAAGTCTGGCGTACTGAAGGAGGTGCAGAGTTTGTTAGACAAGAGAACAAATGCCATCTGTTAAATAAACAAAAAAAAAAAACAACCCAAAACATACCGGCATCATTTTCCATTCCAGGGAAAATAACGTTTCAATCCGTCGAATGAATGCATGCCATTACTTCTCAACTACAGACGGCCAATTATGTTTTATTTTGGCACTTAAAGTTTGGAGCCAGAATGCGGTATATTACCCGTAATATATACGCGAGCAGGCTGCCGCCACAGGACCACTTCTTAAATGGGCCCCTTGGGGTCCCCAGGTGGGGAGGGACGGTACCGCAGAGCAGCGCCAGCCACCTGCATGTGTTCGCTAATGCCGAGTGTGTGTGCCAATTACTCACTGACAGACAGGGAGAGGGGCAAGTCTGACAGGTCATTGGTGTTTGGCAGATGCCATGCACAAATATTTCATACCGAGGTGCCGGTCTGACAGCTCCGTTGGACTAGGGCCAAGGGGGAAAATATATAGGAGTCATGGCAATGGTGAGAGGGGAATGCAGAAGGCATGGGGGGCGGATTAATATTACATTCCTGTGCAGTCAGGCAACGGTATGACAAGTGGCACATGGAAATTGGAGGGACGTTTACTGAGTGTCTTCAAACGTAACCATTTATGCAGTTGGCGGGAAGGGTTGGAGTGGGTGCTGTCGAAGCTACTTGTTTGCAGAGTGTTTGAAATTTGTGTTTCATACAAACCGAGTAGTTGAAAAACAAACTAAGGGTGTGCGAGCAATGGTTCTTACCATCCCACCTCAAAAAAATTACCTTCTTTCCTTCCCATCTGTGTTTCCCCATCTAGATGAAACACCGAAAGCAGTAATGAAGGTTCTCAGTCATCCTGCCATGGTCGACTTATGATAGATAGACCGCATTGTCCTAATACATTAATGACCAGCGGGAGAAAAGGGCGATAAGAGACGGGTGATTTGCTTTGTTTAGAGTACAGATTTCAAAGAAGTGCACAATTGGACTCTCACATCCAAAGTACCAACATAGACGGATAGAGTCCTCAATAAACAGGTGCTCGATCCTGACATTGCGAAACTAAAGAGCAAGGGATGATCGGCCTGGTCTCCCCCCGATTGATTTCGGATTTTAGTCCAACGACTTGCAACTAACTACAACTGCTGAGGACAAAATGGGCTGAAGGGACACATAATAAACTTCCAATGAGAGACTGAACATATGAACAATCATACTGCGTCTGTCCTTGTCAAATGGGGAACCATGACACAACCCCTCCAGCATGCTTTGGGTCGACCACCTGCTACCAGGTGGGCTTGCTGGGAACATTTTTAACAGAAGATGCCCAGAAGGTATCCTTATGACCTTTGAACACAAATGAGCTGCGGCGCTACTCTGACCTTCCTTTGAGTGTCTGTGTTCCTAATCCCAAAGACTCCCCGAGCTCTGCCTCTTCCAGTGAGGGCATATCAGTTCAAGATTTCACTGAAGGGCTCTTTGTACTGCTTGACAAAGGCCTCGGTTGAGCTCAGCAGGTCTGCAACTAACGCTGTGTGCAGAATCTTACTAACGTTACCAGCTACTGCTCCCTCTCTTGCAGCAGCCCTGGCTCCTCTGGCACCAGAGAAGTCACATTTCAGGTCCAGAGGAACCAGCTTGCCATGCCGGGGGACGCCACACTCAGGTCTCCATCTCAGTGTCTCCCTGCAGATGGTGAGATGACAGCGCGATGCCTCCGTGTTGCTTGTCTGTGCCGCGGCCAACCAGGACCCATGGGCCGAGGTCCAACCACCGGATGCTTCTCCTCTGGGCCTGGATATCATTGATCTGGTCCATCTAATCCCTCGCTGCATCTCGATGTTAATCATCAGGGTGTTTCTGAATCGTTATTAGCCAGGACCCTCACCCAGGCTGCCGTAGGAGACCGTACAAGAGGGCTTGTGGCACCTGAGAGCAGCGCAACTCCCAGCAGCACCAAGACATGGAAAAACCCTCACCTCAAAGAGGAAAGCGATTCATTTGCTTTACGAAACCCATCTTGTGAATGAACGATTCCACTTTAGGCATCGCCGGTGCATTTGTTTCTCAGTATCTCCTGGCCAATCATTGCATTAAACACTTTGCGGTTGGCTCAGGTTGTGCAAACCAGAGAATAAATCATAATAAATGAGAGAGACGCAAAGATGGATCTGCGGATAGAGATGAAACAGATTGGCACGTTCACCTGTTTGCCAGGCGATGGGAACCGCGCCGTGAATGCAAAGTAACATATGCTTGGGTGAGATTGGATGGAGTACAATCGTGTGAATGAATAAGTCTCTCTGCCTTCAAGGTGCCTCGATACGTCTGAGTGTTAGAGACGGTTCATGTGCCAGCGCAGTCTATGTGCAAATTCAATGGAAGAGTGGAAAGAGAGGGCCTCCCCTGTGACACCGCCCACCGCTGTCATTCATGTAACATACGCGACATGATTACAAACACACAAACCTGCACCAAACACAGCACGAATACACACCCACATGGAACAAAAGAGCCCTGGATTCTGCTTTGTGTGGATGTCAACATTGTCTCAGAAGTGTGGACGGATTGCGTGACAGTATCCGTCCCTGCAGGCAGCCTCGGGACAAGCGGCTCGTCATCACCCCTCCAACAGCCAGGTGAGGCTGGGCACACTGGCGGAAGGGGTCATGCAGCGTGGAGGAGGAAGGGATGAAGGAGAGGCAATAGACCCGAGGCCCATTGTGGAGATTGAGAATTATTCATATCTGCCAGTCTCAGACAGTCAGAGCAATGTGCGCGCGCACACACACACCCACCAACACACACACACACACACACACACACACACACACACACACACATGAAGAGTAAAGATACTCAGATGGGCAGTTCTGTCACCAGTGATTACCCTTCTGCCACTGTGACATGGAGAGATTGAGGCCATATGAACGCCTCTCTAGCCCTAAGCGATGTTTAGGGGCAGCAGTTGGAGAGACACGCCGGCCGCTGCTTACGAGAGGTCGTAATCAGATGTGAAAGCTGTCTTGTATGCTCACGGGCAGCATTGTGGCGAAAAGGGAACCACCCGCTTTAATATTGATGCCGTCTTTCATAGGGTGGCGTTAAAGGCGGCGGGTGTGAGTGGGGGCGGGAGATGGAAACACATTAGGAACCCCTGACGGCATTAGATTTCGGGTTCAAGGAATCTGAGCTTGGTCTGAGCGTGCAACGGGAGTCACAGTGTTAAAATGCGGAAGATTTAATCCGGAAGGTAGGAGGTGAAGAATTCTTTTTTTATATAAATATACATACATATCACTGCTGAATACATAAACTAGAAATCACACAACATACAAGCCCTGTACCAAACAGATGTGTCTGCCAGCCACCAACACACCTCGTGATATTTGACATAAAACTCTACATGCAGACAGCACAACAGGATGATATATATATATATATATATAATTTATTTATTTATTTTATTTTTTTTCTTATTATTTCTATTCATTTATTTATTCATTTTTTTGAGGGGGGTGTTTTGTTTTTCCCTCTCTGCTTCCCCAGGAGTTACCACTGTGGAAGCTATTTATTAGCGAGATGCTGCGTTCGCCGGTCAGTCAGAGTCCTGTAATAGGCAAGGGTGCGCTTGTGGGACCCTTTGGATTTATTTGATGCCACTCTCAGGATTTCCAATCTAGTGATTCCTGATGGCCCAGGCACTCACACATAAAGGGGCTGAAAATAGCAAAGAGCACATCTCAGTATGAAAGGTGCCTCAAGGGTGGCTATCAGGACCGAGGAGCACAAAGTAAGCACCTCACACACATGCACATCCTGACCCTCAAGGTGCACGGGAGTGATGGGAGCTGACAGCGGTTTGTGTGCAATAACTACATTTTTTTGTGTTATGCTTACAAAAAAAAAAGTGCCTGATGATCTTTCCGAATCACAGAGCAGGTACTTTCAAAATGGAGACGCGGGGGACGCACACTGCAGAGGACAAAACCGGTGACATATCAGGACATGATGGAAGCGGTATAAAGGATCAAAACGGGATACGTCGCACCTAAACTGTGCTGTGAGAAATTTAATGGCCTAAACTGAGCCACATTCATCTGAACCAACATGCATAATTAATGCGTGGATTAGCCACCGAACGACAGGTAATCGTCCCAAAATGCTGACCAGTAACAGCTGCACGTGTTTCAGGACGTCAGATAAAAGTTCGCACCCCCACTGCGTGTTTGCGATGCGTTTGTGCCTAAAAAATGGGTTGACACTTGTATAAATTATAAGCTAACCCTTCGGTTTGCATCGCACACAAACTGCGTTTACGACGTGCGAACAATTTCCCCTTGTGAGGGAGTGAATGTGCTGGAAGTGTAGAATCTCAGCAGTCTTAATTAAGTATGCAGGAGAAGGTGGTTTGCACTGTAATGGGTATAAGGAAACCATATCAATTAATGACACATCACTGTCATTAATTCATGTATGTAAATGGCAAGTACAATGCCTATTATTTCAAATAGCTCCAAATGATAAATTCACCCCTATAATTACAGTGATGATTCAAGTCAATGAGCAAACACATTTCATTAATGGATTAGAAGCTAAAAACGGTCTATGGTTATCCAGCACTCGGAGGGAGGGGGGGATTAGCGAGCAGCCATATTAGACTTATCTGTGTATGCAAATGAAAGAATCATTAGCGATCGCTGCATCCCCCGAAAAAAAACAACCAGCAGCAAGTGGAGAAAGTTGGCAAGGTTGAAGCGACAGTGTTAACATGAAGGGATGGAGGAAGGGGGGATTAGTTGCGACGATCAGTCGCTCGCTTCGGAGCTTTGACGCGCGTTCAGAACCTGGATATAAAAAGAGATGAAGTGACTCGGGAGGGCATAAACAGCAAAAAACAATGTCAGATCGCTGAGAATCATCACCAGATTGATAAACTATCCCTCCGACAGGGAGCCGGGAGACAAAGAGTGCTTCTTTTTCTGGTTTCCTCTTGGCATTCCAACAGTATCGGCCTCCGAGCGGCCTTTTGATGCTCGCCCGAGATCGCGGCCGGGGCCTCTGTGCCTGTCGGCGGCATTCCCCGGCTGCCGCGCTTAGCATGAAAATGCAGCGCTCCTCCTCGGCAGGGCCGGGCGGCCAGAAAGCCCTCTTCTCATCTCTCTGCCGGTCCCTGCGGCTTCCTAACAACACTTTCTCTCCAGGTGAATGGTCTCTTAGGGCTTAATTTAGACTCTGGATGGTCACCCCCGCCTCAGATTAATGTCGGAGCAGCGGGCCGATTCGCAGGGATTTGCTCCGGCGTGTTCAGTGGGCCGTGTTAAAGGTCCTGGTGAAACAAATTCTGACACAAAGGTAATGGTTGCACAACCCGATTCCCTCCCGCAAACAGCACAGTGGTCACTTGCATAGCTGATAACTTCTCCTGGCCGTCTGATGAGACTCAAAGATAGCCGCGTGTGTGTGGCGGTTAGCAACCTTTCCTTTTAGCAGACAAGGGAATCCCTTTCTTTCTCATATAAACACCTCGCCTCACGTTATCGGCGTGGGTTGGTGTTTGCGTATTCACCCTCCATCGCCACATAAGGACTCTGAATTGTCCGTAGGAATTAAGAATGTGATGAACATTTCCATGTCTCTTTTCACGTTACCTGCTGTGTGCAGGATGAATGCTATGAATGATGAGTGACTTATCATTCCTGTTACACTTAATATTTCATACCTCAGTCGTCGGCAGCAATTACATCCAGTTGTCAATTGAGTGGACGATCGATACGCGAAATCTACTCAAGGATCCGCATTAATTTCTACCGACTCCATTGACTGGACTCCCACTGTCCTGGAGTTGTTTCAGAATAAATGAAATCCAAATCTTTAAAGTTAAGTCCTTGTGAAACACCCTCTGTGGAGGAGTGTGTGTGCGTGATGCGTCACACACTCTGGAATCCTATTACTGGAAAAGCCCCTTTTGTGTGTGTATGTGTGTGTGAGGTTTTTTCCCGGGATGTAACTGATCACGCACTGAGAGCGGCCCTCCAATCCCGCTCTCCTCTCACCGTGTCCGAGGCGCGGTTCCCTTCATTAGGGTGTGCGGTGGCTCCTTCCTCGTCTTCCTCCCCCTCGCTGTAATGAGTGCACGTAACAAGGATGGAGGCAGTATTTGCTCTGGACAGAAACAATAAAGTTTTTCTCTCCCCGTCTTTAGACCCGCGTCCTTATTAGAGCTTTCACCTTCCGAAGCAAGGTCAGCTCTTAGCGAGTTGCCGTGGGCTCGTCCTCGGGCTCTCACACGATCCCATAGAAGCCAACCTCTGATTGTGCCTCGTGTCCTGCTCTCTTTCTTTTCATGTAACAAATTCACCCCCACACAGCTGCTCATCCTTTCCTCAGCTGCTTTTTTGCATTGAAGTGTTCATGCCTCTCGCCTCTCGCCCCGGCCCGACCAGCAGCAGCAGCAGCAGCAGCAGCAGCAGCAGCAGCAGCATGGCTTCTCTCTGCTCCGATACTCCTCATTAGATTCTCTCCGGATAACCAGAGAAAAAGAGCAGCTCCTCCGGTGTGCTTCTCCCTTGCACCGTAGCCTCCTCCGCCCCGACCGCGGGATTGATCTGCCGGCGACGGGCAACCTTTGACATCGGCGCCTCGCGGGCAGGATTAACATTGAGTCCGGCTCGCGCTTTGTTCCTCGCAGCCGAGGGAGCAGACAGGGTCTTTAATGAAATTCAAACTTTGGGCGTGAGTAGCCACAGACATCTGAAGACTTCGCTTCCCCTCACCTCAGTCACGATGTGTGCAGATCAAAAAATATATAAAAAATAAAAGAAACCTCAAGCCCAGCAGAGCAGAAAAATATGCAATGATGATGAGAAACAATGGGCGCCTCAAATTGAAACCAAGAGTTTCTGAAGGACTCGAACAAGTGCTATCAATTATATTATATATATATTATATATATGTATATCCTATATTGAATGCAATGTCGTTGACAACTCTCATTTTTATTTATTGCCTGGCATGGGGGGATGCGCCACAGCTGAGGACTTAGCAGTCTGTCAGGATCATCAGCGGAGCCATCCACCTTCTCACTTGAGGCCCGAGCCGCAATAACTGTGGATTCCACGCGTTTCCTGGACGTTTGAGTGTTTTCACTCACTCGGTTCTCGAAAAGTCTTCTTTCACCACTATACATTCAATTCTACATATAGTCCTCTCCATTTCACTGATTCCTAACATTTTAAATCCGCATGCCTCATTCACAAAGTTTTGCGTGGTTCTTCAAAGGAAATGGATGGACCTGAAGGTGGGAACCTGCTTTACATCGACAACAATGTCCTCTCATTAAAGGTGAGTACCGTCCCTAAGCTAAGCTAAGCTAAGCTAAGCTAAGCTAAGCTAAGCTAAGCTAAGCTAAGCTAAGATAAAATAAGACAAGATAAGATAAGATAAGATAAGATAAGATAAGATAAGATAAGATAAGATAAGATAGGACAGGACCATCTAAGGTAAGCAAGAAAAGAAAATGTGAAACAGTAAAAAGGTAAGTGAATATAGGATAAAATAAGATAAGATAAAATAAGATAAGACGAGACAAACCAAGACAAGGAATGATTAAAAGAAAACTAAGGTATGATAAAAAGAAAAGTTAACACAAGATAAGATACGGTGAGGTAAGATAAGATAAGATAACATGAGATAAGACAAGACAAAATAACACAAAAAAGGGTTACGGGTAAGATAAAGGTAAGATTAGATGAGTTAAGATAAGATAAGATAAGATAAGATAAGATAAGATAAGATAAGATAAGATAAGATAAGATAAGATAAGATTGTTATCATCTGGAACCCACAGATCCAAACACACTTTCTCTGCTGATTTTTGCCGTCTGTTTGTCTTTCTATTTTTGAATTTGATTTGATATATTTCTGCTCTGTCCGGACGTGTTTCAGTCTGCCAGTGGTCTGCAGACGGAAACTAGCCCATGGCTACGATCTGGTGTATTTCCATGAGGATGTTCATGGATATGTACTGAGCCTTCTCTCCGCGTGCTGTTCGCTCAATGACTTAAAGAAAATGCCTGCTTTTAATGAACAGTGTTATTATATCTGATTCTGATTTAAGAATTTGTCACAGCGCGAGCTCTAACTGTAAGACCAATGGGAATCTGTTTGTGTGTCTGTGTTTGTGTGGTTTTGTGTGTGTTCCTGGTTGGAATTGTGGTTGGAAAGTATACAGACCCCCCAAAAGAACCTTGCCGCCGGAACGGCTGCCAAGATTACCAGCCGAGTGCACTGAGATGTATTCAGGATCTCTGGGCATCAGAGTGGACTTGCAACTCAGAAAATAATAATAATAATAACATTGAGCCACAAGTCTAAATAGTTATTTGCTTAGTTACAAATTTGCACCAACCTCAGCTACAGAATGAAGATCATGTGATCCCTTTGCAAGACTAGAGACATGTGATCCTTTGATTATATTGTGTCTGGGCTTCAGCGTGATACTGTGGTGATAGCTTCGCCTTCACAACAAGAAGGTCCCCGGCTGGATTCCCACTGGAGGCCTTTTGGAGTGGAGTCTCCATGTTCTCCCTGTATCTGCGTGGGGTTCCTCCCACAGTTCTAAAGCATACAGAGGGATTCATTTGAGACCCTAAACTTTCCAGACGTGTGAATGAGAGGGTGAATGGTTGTGTGTCTCTGACAATGACAGCTCCTTCGCAACCATGACTGCAGGATTAGCGATAGAGAGAATGAATGAATGAATGAATCAATGAATCAATGAATGAACGAATACACATTTGCTCTAAAAGAGATACTTCTCTGCAGGCTGGGAATATGAGACTTCATTTGCCTACTGACAAAAAAAAAACCTGTAAATCATTTCTTGCATGTTTTTCAACCGCCATCACACCTTATCTTTATTTTGAGGAAGACAAAATTGCATTGGAAGCCCTGATAAGTTGTTCCACGCAGGAAAGTGAGATGAGACCGTGAATTCCCCAAAAACAAAAAAAAAGAGGAATGGAGGGAAAGAAACATGATAGCCTAAAGGCCTCATCAATCATCAGTGAGGGGACTCCCTGGCTTGAAGGCCAACTCGTATTTGGTCAGTGCCGAAAAAATGGCTTTCCATAGAAAAATGAGCGAGATCGCACACCCTGGTCCTGTATTGATTTTTACGGCGGATGGCGGGGCTGCTGGGTAGCGGAGGCAATGCTCTCAGAGCAGATGTCTAATGGTGTTTAGAGACTCTCCACTTTATCAAGCCGGGCCAGCACTGACAGTTAGATGCTGGAGGGCAATTAAAATTAAAGCCTGGCTGATTAGAATATCATATTCATCTGGATGGTAATTACTATGTCTGGCTCCGTATAAATAATTAATTATGCAAAACCCATGCAGCTGCCACTGGCTAGAGCTAACTGACTTTCTGTCAGCGTCTCACAGTTCTAGAAAGGATAAAGAGATTTGGGAAATAAGCTCTTTAGCTGCTATCTGGAAGCCTGCTGGGGTGAGTGTGCAGTGCCCATTGAAACAGTGGCAGCTTGCTCCCCCCCGTGCAGGTGGCTTCCCCCAGCCATTGTATGGTTTTCTGTGGAGGATGCGTTCAGTTCAAAAGGAAGGCTGTGTCTTCAATGGGGATCCTCTCGCTTAGCTGCTCGACTTAGCTTATGTATGCAGCATTCATTCATTCATTCATTCATTTATTCATTCATTCATTCATCCATTCATTTTCCAAACCACCTTTCTCCATGCAGGCAGGGCTGCAACGGTGCCGGAGCCAGTCTCAGCTCTGACTGGCCGAGAGGCTGCCAATCACAGGGTCGTGTTAGAGACACAAAATCATTCACTCGCTCACTCACGCGCCTATATGCATTACATGCAGCGATGCTTCCCGATTACTCCTGCTGTTGCTGTAGCTTGATCGCAGGCTCTCATTATTTTCTCCAAGTTGCATTGCAGTTCTAGCTGAATGCCAGTTCCAGGGGATGTGAAGGGCAGCATCAGAGTGTTATGGAGATCAAAAGCAGAGAGGTTCGAATGACCACATGGACTGATCTCTTGTAAACCAATCAAAAACATCAACGTCATGATTATCATCATCACCGGTCTCCAATAAAATAAATGCTTAGCACACCGTGGCAATTCTTATTCCGATTCCTGTTAAAGCAAAGGCTGATCCTGTTTTGCCCGAGCTGTGAGGCTGAGAGGATGAGTGCCTCGGGAAAGCCCGCTCGTAGGCACAGGCTATTGTACTTCCCGCTTCAACGGTCTCCATCTCGTTGGATCCTCACAGTCATCCAGAGTAAATAAAAGCATGTGTTACAAAGTGAAAGGGGCCGACCTGAATACAAACTGAAGTGATTTATAAAAGAGATTTTCTGCGCCTTCTCGCCTTTGAAATCCCAACATAACATTCACACATGCAATATAAATATTTGTTTCCAGCTCTGAGCAATGACGTTTTTGCCAAATTTGAGAAAAAATACAGATCCTGTGAGGCGTAAACCAACCCCAGCCACACCTGGAACGTACAGGTGGTGCTGTTTCTAATTGGGTGGCAGGTGCGGTGAATAAAAGACGATTGCATAGGGCGGGAACAAGGGATGGCTCTCGGACACACATTTTCCCTGTTTGGGGAAAATGTGTGTCCGTCACTTAAACTATTAATCAAGCCAATCATTCAAAACAAACAACAATAATGGGCGTCATTTAGTGTTACAGTGTTTGTTCAGTGTGTTTTTTCCGCGCTGGTTGGCTCGGGCGAGTTCGCTCCCCGTGCAAGCATTTCTTAATGAAGTCCTGACGGAGGATTTGCAGGCAGCCGCCGCAGCATGCATGGTTATACGGCCAACCACCTCCCAACAACACTGGTTACCTTGTGTGAAAGGAGATAATTAACAGGAAAGCGAGGCGGGTTGGTCGGCAATGACAGCCGAGCGCTCACCAAGTCTGGTGCATTCTCTCTCTCATTATAATTTCTAATCACGCACATATAAACAATTAGCAAATGTTTAATAAGTGGAGCCGAAATCGTGTTTCTGGTGTACACTTCATTACTGTGACCTTCTCCAAAGGCACCCGTAGCTCACAAATTAGCTTCATGCTGTTAAGGACGTTAATATGGTAATCAAATTCAGAAGGTTACAATCAGCGGTGAAGGTTATTCTATTTCATGTGGGGGGAAAATAAAAAAAAATTATAAAAACAACTGAAAATGCACCTACAAGACCTCAACTTTTCTAATGTGTCCTTATTGCCATGCAGGCGAACTAGACCAAACAACGTGAGTGTGATGTTAAGACCACACCGAGAACGAGGCTTGGAAGCTAACATTCTGAGACCAAGTGTCAACGCATCAGCGGCAGAGCAGCCTTTGGGTATCCATCGGCGACCGCCATCATTCCCCCTGCTGCGAATTATCATTCAGGGAAAGACGCCGGGATGAAATAAACAATCATAAAACTTTCAGATGTTTTCCCATACGGCCGCACTGAGGCACCGCCGCCGTGCTGCCTCTGTTGTTTTACTAATGCGGCTATTGATTTTAGGGTTCCAGTGACCACCGGGATGAAGGAGCTAATTGTGTTTGACGGTGTTTTACTTGATGTATGCGTGTTTTCTCTTTAGCCTGCAGGAGTGTGATGCGGGAGATGACTCTGCTGCCTGCATTTCTTTGATGATGTTTTCACAGCGGGAGATACGGTGATTACGGCGATCTCAAGGCTGAGACCGTGGGCTACAGGCTCTGAGTGAGTGTTGCTCTGCTGCCGGGGAACGGGGCTCCTGGAGACTCATGCAGGAGAGTCCTGGAGTCAACATGGGAAATATTGTGTAATGAAGAGAATGATGTAATCTTCATATTTAGGTCTGAAATATATATCTCTCATGAACATTTGAATAACACAACCGTGCGTCTACTTTGGACTTTTTTTTGAGCATGCTCAAATTCAGGGTTCATTCATTCATATAGAGACACAACAATTCACCCTGTCATTTACACGTCTGGATAATCTAGGGTCTTCAATGAACCTTTTGCAGGTGTTTGGACTGTGGGAGGAACCCGGAGAACTCGGAGGAACCCCATTCAGACACGGGGAGAACATGGAGACTCCACACAGAACGGCCTCCTGTGGGAATCCAACCACGAACCTCTGCGCCACCATGCAATTTATTGATCAGTCTACAAAAAATGTAGGCAATCAAAACTGCCTCTCTGGTGCTCTGTATTGTCATGCAAAGCAGTCTGAAGCTGGCAGCCTGAAGACACTTCTGAAGACACCTGGCACTGCGGGGCCCACCGGCACCATGCCACGGAGGGAGGAAGAGCGAGCTTTGGCACGGCCGGCGGCGGAGCTTCTGTTTGCAAGGTCGTGGCGGTCTCTGAGGGGACTCCCTCTGCAGCCGCGCAGGCTAATGCAGTGTTTATCTTCTGCTTCCACCCCATTTATTAGCATCCTGCTAGCAAAGGACTGGATTCTACTGATTATAAATATATAAAAAGATACATTTAAAACAAACACACATATGTATATATATATGATTTGACTATTTGGGGACAGCAAAGCATTCCCTGGGTCTCTCAGATGTGCACGGGAAAGTAAAACAGGCGTATCCGCAAACAGAGACACAACAACGCCCGATAAGGCGGTTTTGTTGCCCGGCCTCGTCAAAAATGAAAAGGGGAATAACAGAGCGAACGGCAAATAAATAAGTTCCCAACACTTTTTCCATTTTCAGTATCACCGCTATCTCCGAGCTCAGCTCGGCGCCTGCTGTGGGCAGATATTGACCGCAAGGAAAAGGAAAAAGGATAGGTGGTGGTGGTGCCGGGGGGCGTTGGGTGTCGGAGAGCCGTGGCAGCCGTCCATGGTGCACTTCCCCATTCCTTTGACTGAATTTTAAAAGGCACGATTCCCTCTGGCGGGGGAGCGGGGGAAGAGGGTCAGGAGGTTGTTTGAAGGCTTGGGGAGAAAAGCTCGAGGAAAATAAATCAAGACTGTTTCATATAAGATATGAGTTTTGCATCGAGGCTTTTCAAATGATCCCCTTTATGTTTATAAATGACTGACAGAAAGAGGGGAATGGCGAAGCGCCAGAGCAGGGCCTCTGAAAAGAAAGAAACAAAAAAAACAAAACAAACAAAAGCACCGGGCCTAATTTCAGTTTAGCGCAGCTCCAAACAAGAAGAAAAATGGCAGCTCATCCTCTCTGTAATTGCAACATTATCCAGAATAAAAGGGAATAAAAGTGAAAAAAAAAAGAAGCGAAACAGCAGAGTCCTACTTGCTCACAACGTGGGAAAGAGCACAAAGAGCAGGGGATGGAGAGGCAACCAGTGCCTGGCGCTGGACAAATAAATATAAACAAGAGATACAAGCAAACTCACAATTAGAGCGTATATAAACTGCTGATGAAACTCCATGCCGCCGAGTCCAATATACATCCGTCTAATTTAGCTGCGTCTTTAAAAATGCATATCCAAATGGTCTTGTGTGGTTTTAAATAGGGCTGCTAATGAACATTACTGGAACATTATATATCAGATTTATTCACATGCACAACAAAAAACAGTGTATTTTTATGCGACGGAACTTGGATGCGGTGTACGTACACCGCCAACATGACGGCGGTACGCGGTCGCGAAGTACGCAGCATCAAATAGACCGCATTGTAATTGCACACCTCTGGAGTGGAGATGTTGTCAGGGCCGTCAGGCCGGTGCGAACGTTTGAACGGGAACGTTCAATTTTCAGCCGTGGAACAGGCAAACATAAAACCGCCCCGGTGCGTTGTGAGTCGTCATCAAACTCTGCGAGGTATTGCTTGAAAAAAAAAAAAAGAAATAGGAAAAGGCCTGCTAATTGAAGCCGTCATGCTTCCTGGTTTCCATTAGTGTAATTGGCATATCTATTCAGGACATACATATTTTGTGGAAACATGTGCAACTGAGCCATAAAATGACATATGAAAGCAATCTAACGTGCCACGCTCAACCGTTCCTAAAACACCAATCCGAGGAAGCCCGGCCAACGAGTCCTCTCCATTTATGCAGTAGATGAAACTGCTTCTTCTGTGGAAACAAACACCCACAAAGGAGCATTTCTTCTATCATCAACTATCATCTTGATGTTTGTAATAGTCGTCGCTTGTGTGCACTTGAATTAGATTCCACGAAATGACATTCAGTTACTATCAGCTTGCCATACTTCATTCATTCATTCGTTCATTCGTTCATTCGTTCATTCATTCATTCATTCATTCATTCATTCATTCATTCATTCACGAACTGTAACGCTTATCCTGCAGTCGGGGTCGTCAATGTAGGGTCTCCAATGACCCTCCTGAATGGTTTCGGACTGTGGGAGGAACCCAGAGAACCCTGTGGAACCCCAAGCAGACACGGGGAGAACATGGAGACAGGATGGCCCAAATGTGGGGAATCCAAGCAGGGACCTGCTTGCTATGTGGAAGAAGTGCCGCACCTCAGGTGCCCCTTTGCCATACTTAACCGGTCATTAGTTCTCCTATCTGTTACCTGTTAACTAGTTAACATCGGGTGTAACAAGTCAAAGGTGGGATGAAGCCATCGCTACCATTATTATCGAGGTCTTGTGTAAAAGCTGTGATCTGTCGTGAGAGCATGGAGCAGGTGGAGGAGAGTCCAGAGGTGGAGGTATGACCTGGAGAGGAGGTGAATGAAGGTCACACAGAATCCATGTGTGTGAGTGAGACGGACCCAAGTGGAACGGTGAGAACACAGGGAGTGGAGATGAAGAGGGTGGAGGAGTCCAATGACTGAGGCTCAACAGTCCAGAGCAATGGAGAGGCTGGAGGAATATGTGCAAGCAGTGCAGCAAAAGGAAGGCTTAGAAGACAGATGTGGTTTGGAGACACTGAGTAGAAGACAGGAGGCAGAGCTGGAGGCTGCAGAGATGAAGATGTGGAGGTTCTCTTTTGGAGGATGGAGAGGATCAGGAATGAACCCATCAGAGGGACAGCACATGTTAGATGTTCTAGAGATAAGGACAGGGACCTTTGAGCAGAAATGGCTGCAGATTCTGCCAGAAAGGGGCGGGGCTACAGAAGGACGATAAGTCAGGTTTAATGCTCTCTAGTGAGCCAGATCCTGGTTCTTTCCACTATCCAGTCTGGAGTGTCAGCATTCTATTATTTTTTGCAAGGAATAAAAAAAATCACGCCTTGAGTAAAGTTTGCAGCCTCGACTGCCGTCATACTTGCATAGTGCTGGTCGGGTTCTCCCCTCTTTCTCCTTCATGTGTGGAGGCAGCTATCTAAAGCGTCCATGCTGCTGGATTATCCCACTAACCACCAATCCTTTCGCAACAGTTGAGAGGATGAGAGCGTCTGCTGGATCTCCTCCAGGGGCCTCTTCTTTCTTACTCCCCTTCCAGAGCAGCTCCAGGCAAGGACCCGGATTCCGCGTTTCGTCATCCGTCCCCAGGCCGTCTCTCAGTTCAGGCCACGACATGGCAGCGACTGGCGTGGGCGCCTCCTGAAGGCAACAACTGCGCACCCAGATGGTTTATGCCCTTGTATCCGACTGCCTGACCGTGCTCCGTTAAGCCATGATTCGGTGCATCTGTTTCACCTGCACCTGTATAGGTGGGGTTCGAACCCGCATTTACAGTGGAGAGGGGAGGCCACGTGTGTGTGTTTCACACACTTCAGGCACACAGACATCGCAGTCATGGTGGAGAGTGCATCTATACCTCACCATGAAAGAAGCCCCCTGCTGCTATGATGCCGTGAAATACACCCACGCATCCTGCTGACACACAACACACACTCAAAGGTGTCCTCCTCGCACCCTGGCTCTGGGGGTCCACCCCACCTACCAGGAAATCAACTGAGCGCGCTCAAATTCCGATCGATGGGGGGGCAAATGTCCAAAAGCGACATGGAGCCCAATGGGGTCTCCTTTCAGTGCCCGAGACGATGGAACAATTACCGATGGAAATTCAATTCCGGATGCGGACGTCATTTATCATTAGTGATATGCAGCATTGGTGAACAACATAAACAACATGAATGTAAATGTAAATGTAAATGCTGTAAATGCTGTCTTAGTGTGTTTTCAAATGAATACAGTTTTATCATTATCATTATTGTTGTCCGTATTAATATTATTATTATTATCATTATCATTGTAGTAGTAGTTGAGGTTGTAGTAGTAGCAGTAGTTGTAGTAATAAAAATTGTGCTGTGATTTTGACGTTATATTAATAAAATCTGACTCGACTACCAGTTGTAGGAGGAGAAGTAAATGTTGCTCTATATAGATATGTATGTGTGTGTGTGTGTGTTCGTCCGATTGTTCATATATCTATCTAACTCTCTGTCCATCCATCTATCCCTCCATCCGTATGTCTGTCCAGCATCTATCTATCTACCGTAAAGAGGTCTGGAAGGGTCTCGGGTTATCTGTGGATTTCTGCCCACAGGTGGTTTGTTTGAAGTCATATTATTTTTTGATCAAATCCTCACGTTTCCTGGCGGCTTTTCCATTTCTACCGTCTGCCTTGTGCGTGGGGGAGAGAGAAACTGTTTTCAGACACATTTAGGTATAATCAATGGGAGCACACCAATGGATATTGACGTGCTGCAAGCACACACACTCACACACACACTCACACACACACATACACACACACGCACACACGCACACATGCACACACGCACAAACATACACACACACACGCACACACATACACACACACATACACACACACACGTCTGCTTTGTAGTCTGATATCAGCCAGATTTATTACTATTACTGTGATAGACCAGCAAAGTCTCATAACGTTAGCTAAAATGTTTTGTGATGGTGGGTTCAAATGAATTCCTCCCCAAGCATAGTTGCCCCCAAAAGTGGACGATGCACACATCCGAGGATGATCTAGAAATAAAAAAAAGATAAGAAATAACACATTTTAGAAAAAATAAAATAAAGTAGTATAATAAGGGATTTTGTAGAAAGTACAAGAAAGTAGAGTACACTTTTGTAGAAAGTAGAACGACATGAAACAGCGTTTACTGTCTATATCTATGTATTCAGGAAGTGTGTGGTGGTCACGAACAGGTTTTTCTGCATGTACACCCTTTGATATATTCAACGGCAGTGTTTTTTCACCAGGAGGGCCCATGGTCACCTCTGCCTCAAATGGTTTCTTCAGGTATGGCGACTGAAATAGGACTAAACCCATAAACAGACATTGAATTCATCTCTATAAACTGCTTTTCAATCAGTTTCAGAGAATAAGGATTTATCATTCTTGTGTATTTTCCAAAGCAAACTCATTGGAAGCTGATTTATATGCGGTTTTTAGCCAAGAGCTTAATGTGTCCAGCAGTCACAGTGGAAATGGACAGATTGGCTTCTAATGGCTATCCGATACGGCGCATAAGCGTACCTGCGTGTTGTTTAATAAGGTGAACTGACCTTTCATCATGGTTATAAATCAGTGTCATTCTCTCACATTAGAGCACTGAATGTAAATGCACAATATAATCCTCCCACACTCACACTCACACACAAACACGGAACCAAAGCAATATGTCCAATTCAAAGTTGTGATAAAACGGCAGTACTCGTGCATCTTGCCTTTTATATGCACACAATGTTGTAAAGTACCTTCAAGACAATATTCTGAGATAAAATAAAATGCATTTATCGTATGCTGCTACTGTACAGTTTTGGATAAAAGAGCTTTGAAAAAAATTACCCCAGGGAGTGGAGGCAGGTGAAACAGAAATAGACGATACATGATTGTGTGTGATTGCAGGTAAATGGAGGATGTTTGTGTTGGAGACGTCTGATGTTGCTTTGAAAGGAGCTGCTGGCCTTTCATTCACTGATTACTATCCCTTTTGCAGGGGCATAATGGCTCAGATACGCACTTCTGTAATGAAGGCATTACTGAAAGCTGAATAGAGTAACAACTGTAATGTCCAGATTCCACTCATTTTGCCTCCCAAATAATACTTTACTTTGCCCTACAGCAGCGGCATTAATGGCAAAATCACGACTAATACCGCCTCGTCCGTCAGAGAAAACAATATAAATCCAATGTATTCCTTTTAACTCTGTCGTGGCTTTCCGCTGGCTTCTCTCCCCCAGCTTCACCTTAAAGCAAAACAGAGTGCCTCCGCCACCGACATAAAGTCGTGGTGCCCCCCCGGTTGCTGTTCTCCAAATCACAATTTATTTTTTTGCATTATAATACAAAAGAAAAACGATAAACACTCGCCGCGCAACGAGACATGCTGGCTCCCCACGGGCCCTGCCACAGGCCCAGATAGAAACATAAGTCCATAACGCTGGTGTGTGTGTGTGTTGGTGTGTGTGTGTGAGCAGGGGTAGGTGCAGGGGTATTTGGGATACGTTCCCTGCCTTTCTAATAAGCCACCGGCTTGATGCCACTGCTCTCCTGCATGGGAGGAGATAAGAACTGGCAGAGCAGTGGTGTGGGCTCCCATTGAAACCCAGTGCGCTGCTAAGCCCTCTCAAAGCCTCCAGCAGAACCTCAAAATGAACACGCACAGCACACACACACATATACGCACACACACACACACGCACAAGCACGCACCTCCATGTGCACCTATCAACACAGGCTACAAAGAGAGCCTGCAATGAGGTAACGTTGTGATTACAGATGCAAGAGCACAGACAGTGTGTTGGGAATTGGAGGTGGAAGGACGAAGCCGAGAGAGTGAGAGAGAGAGAGAGAGAGAGAGAGAGAGAGAGGAAGGAGAGGGAGAAAATAACAAGTAGAAAGTCCACTGAGACGGCATTAAAGAAGCACAATGCCTCGCTTGCTGTTTACAAAGAGTCGGACTGCTCAACTGAAGAATATGTCCTTTTTCCACTCATTCAGACGAATTACCGCCCCGGCAACACTGGACCGCGATCATTTACGCTTTTTTAAGGATAAATAATTTATTCCTTTTATTTATATGCGTAAAGCATGACAACACTAAGTGCGAATGCTTCTCGTAGCAGTGGTACCCTCCAATGGGAAGGTTGGCGGTTCAATTTCCCGACGCCACCCGCCTGCATGCCCAAAGCGTGAAAGGGGGAATGTGAGACAGTGTGAAGCACTTGGAGGCCACAGGGTGCTTAAAAATGCTATACAGGTGGAGACCTTCTACTATGGCTACTTCTACCTCTTCTGATACAAATAAGAATATAATTCATTCATGAAAGCAATCAAACAAAAACAACAACAATAATACCCATATAATATAATGATAATATATTTTTTTCTTATTTATAGTATTTTATATTAATATCAAAAATAATGATAATTATATTATTATTAATTTCATCATCATTTTTATTATTATTGCTGTTGTTGTTGATATTGTTATTTATATTGTTATTCATATCATTATGATAATAATAATAATATTCATCTTCATCAACATCATCTGTTAGTATTTATAATAGTAGGAGTCTGCATTACTACCGTTTATCCAAAATACATGACTCATAGTTGAATGTAACCCGACTGACTCTCATGGGGCCTCAGGGCTCTGCTCTGACTCGAGGGCACAGGGGAAATCCTCCCCAGCGCGGTCTGAGTTTCCTATCAGACGTGGGTTCCCCCGAAAGGCTAATAAGATTTATGTTGATGAATCCATAACTCGCGACCCATTTACCCTCAAAGACGTGCATGAAGGGGAGCTTATTCAATAGTTATTGATACCAGACTGTCGACTTCATTCGTTCATTCGTTCATTCATTCATTCATTTGGGGGGGGGGGCTGTTAGACTATCCCAGCTTTCATTGGGCGAGAGGCGAGATTCATCCTGGACCGGTCCATTACAGGGACTCATTTGAAGACATCCAGCCATTCACCCTCTCACTCACACGTCTGGACAATGTATGGTCTCCAATGAACCTCCTGCATGTGTTTGGACTGTGTGAGGAACCCGGAGAACCCTGAGGTACCCCACGCAGACACGGGAAGAACATGGAGACCCCACACAGAAAGGAACCCGGTGAGAATCCAAGCAGGGACCTTCTCGCCGTGAGACGGACCGCTGTGCCGCCCTTTGGAACCCATGCATCCTTAACCTCTCTACTGTCGTCTCTCAAGTTTCTGTCTCTAAACTTGATCATTTTCGCTTTTTTCCAGCTTCTGAAAGCATACAAAAAGAGGCTATTGAACCGATGTCCATACCAGCTTTGTACACGGTAACGTGTTTTAGCCTGCATACTCTCTAGCTGAGAGTCTTAAAGGCCGTACTGACAGAGTAAAGCAGAGAAAATCCCCCTCAGGAATTCCCCCCCTAATACCAGAATCTCTGAGCGGGGAGGGGAATCAAGCTGCATGATGCTGGGGGAGTAAGAGCAGTAAGACTGGGGATGCAAGAGACACCACGGCAGAAGTAGGAAAACAAAATGATTCGGAGGGTCCAGCTCCTCAAGCGTGCTACTGCTAATCCTGACAATTGTTATTTCCTGAATCCGGTCTGTGAGCACACAGCTGTTCCCCAGCTAAAGGCTGAAAAAACAGCATGCAACGGGGTTGTAGAGGGAGGGGGAGAGAAGACCTCCACGTC
The DNA here is from genome assembly GCA_901007705.1 of Fistularia tabacaria. Lineage (NCBI taxonomy): Eukaryota > Metazoa > Chordata > Actinopteri > Syngnathiformes > Fistulariidae > Fistularia > Fistularia tabacaria. The sequence continues at coordinate 26,990 of CAAKHD010009988.1, forward strand.
TTCTTACATGCAGATACATTTCCAGCGCCGCAACATTTTAGACACCTTTACCATCATCTCACACCTAAGTGGGAAAAGAGACTGTGACGTTACCGGACTCATTGAATTAATATGAGAAAACTGGATCAGGAAAGCCTGAACAACTGAATATAGTATCCAAATTTGAAAAGCATCGGAGCCATTTACGGATCCTGCCATGTTTGAATTCATCCAGAAACCATCTCCAAACCCATGGGGATTTCAAGCTCCAGCAGGCCCTACATTTCAGTTTCAAACTTAAATCAACCAACACACACACACACACACACACACACACACACACACACACACACACACACACACACACATCAACAATCATGATAATAATGAAAATTATAAAACTAAATAATAATACTATGAGATTTTGATAAAAATAGTAATGGAATAATAAGAAATACAGCCTCAGGAATGGGAAAGGCCAGTGTCTCCCTGAGCCAGCCTACAGGGTACCATTGGAAATTGGGCTACTGTGGGTCGAAGAAGGAGAAGAGGAAGGCGTGTTCGGAAGCAGAGAGAGAAGAGGAAAAGCAAGAGTCTGGGAATGACTGGGACTTTGAATATTAGGATGATGACAGGAAGAGGTCTAGAGTTGGTTGACATGACGCAGAGAAGGTAGGTGGATATACTGTGTGTCCAGGAGACCAGATGGAAAGGGAGTAAGGCTAGAAGCTTAGGAGCAGGTTTTAAGTTGCACTATCATGGTACTGACAGGAAGAGAAATGGAGTAGGAGTTATCTTGATGCAGGAGTTTGTTAGGAATGTTTTGGGGATAAAAAGAATGTCAGATAGACTTATGAGTCAGAAACTGGAAATTGAAGGTGTGATGCTCAATGTTGTTAGTGGCTATGCCCCACAGGTGGGATGTGAGTTAGAGGAGAAGGAGAAGTTCTGGAATGAGTTAGATGAAGTGATGCAGAATATCCCCAGAGATGAGAGACTGGTAATTGGGGCAGACTTCAATGGACATGTTGGTTCAGGCAATAGAGGGGATGAAGAAGTGATAGGCAGGTTTGGTATCAAGGGGAGGAACACAGAGGGACAGATGGTGGTAGACTTTGCAAAAAGGATGGAAATGGCTGTAGTGAATACTTTTTTCTGCAAAAGACAGGAAAATAGGGTAACTTATAAGAGCTGAGTTAGGAGCATGCGGGTAGAAGTGAATAATTTATACAGGTCGGCAAAACAGAGAGATAGAGATGGAAAGGATGTACAGCAGGTCCAGGTGATTAAGCAGAGAGAGGGAAATGTATTGACAGATGCTAGAAGAGTGATGGGAAGATGGAAAGAGTACTTTGAAGAGATGATGAATGAGGAAAATGAAAGAGAGGGAAGTGTAGAAGAGGTGGCTATTGTAGACAACAAAGTTGCAGAGATTAGTAAAAGTGAAGTGAGGAAGGCATTGAAGGGGATGAAGAGTGGAAAGGCAGTTGGTCCTGATGATACACCTGTGGAGGTACGGAAGTGTCTAGGAGAGGCAGCGGTAGAGTTTCTGGCTAAATTGTTAAACAAGATCTTAGAGTGTGAGAAGATGCCTGAGGAATGGAGAAGAAGTGTGATGGTGCCCATTTTTAAGAATAAGGGGGATGTGCAGAATTGCAGTAACTATAGAGGGATTAAGTTGATGAGCCATACAATGAAGTTATGGGAGAGAGTAGTGGAAACTAAACTGAGAGCAGAAGCCAGTATTTGTGAGCAGCAGTATGGCTTCATGCCTAGAAAGAGTACCACAGATGCAGTATTTGCAGGTAGGTTGTAGGTGTAACAGAGAAGTTCTAGGTGGGGGTGGGACTTCATCAGGGATCAGCTCTGAGTCCCTTCTTGTTTGCAGTGGTGATGGACAGGCTGTCAGATGAGGTTAGACAAGAATCTCCATGGACCATGATGTTTGCAGATGATTGTGTGAACAGGTTTGAGTTGGAGGTATGCTCTGGAAAGGAGAGGAATGATGGTTAGTTGCAGCAAGACAGAATACATGTGTGTGAATGAGAGGAACCCGGGTGCAGCAGTGAGGCCACAGGGAGTGGAGATCAAGAAGTTGGAGGATTTCAAGTACTTAGGGTCACCAGTCCAGAGCAACGGAGAAGTGCGGAAAAGAGGGAAAGAAATGGGCTCAAGCAGGTCGGAATTATTGGAGAAAAGTGTTAGGGGTAGTAGGCGATAGAAGACTAGCCAGAATGAGTGGAAAGGTGTACAAGACAGTGATGAGACCAGCGGTGCTGTATGGTCTAGAAACAGTGACAATGATGAAAAAACATGAGGCAAAGCTGGAGGTCGCAGAGATGAAGATGTTGAGGTTCTCTTTGGGAGTCACGAGGATGGATAGGATCAGGAATGAGTCCATCAGAGGGGCAGCACATGTTGGATGTTTTGGAGAGAAGGTCAGAGAAGCCAGACTGAGATGGTTGGGTCATGTACAGAGGAAGGACAGTGTATATATTGGTAGACGGATGCTGGAATCGGCGCTGCCAGGAAGGAGGTCTAGAAGAGCCGAAGAGAAGATTTATGGAAGGAGTGAGAGAGGATATGAAGGTAGTGTGAGAGGTGTGAGAGAGGAAAATACAGGAATAGGGTTAGATGGAGAAGGTCAATTCATTCCCCTGAAGGGAAAAGGCGAAAGGAAAAAAAGAAGAAGTGAAGAAATACTAAGAACAATAATTATAATAATAAAATCATAATAGAAAGCAAACATTTCAGTGAACCTGAGATTCAAACAGCCCAAGCTAACTCTATTTAAGGCATTTAAAGTCCAAAAGCAAGTTGGCATCAACTTCCAGGGCAGTTGGGTTGCTGACTTTTTTCCAGCAGTCGAATTAACTCCCACTGTTTATCCTGTGGAATTGGCTATTATCTTGATGGAGTAGACAGATGGGCTGCGGTGGTGTTAACGGGTCCCAGAGCCGTGCTGACGGTAAAAGATCTAGCCTGGTTTGGAGGGTTCGTTCCCCGGGACGGAGCAGCGTCATGACCCGGGCAGCGAGTAAGCAGTCAGAGACGAAGACCGCCGACCGCGGAATTCCTCTTTCATTCACGAATTTGCAAAGCAGCTACTCGTTCAGGGAGGCGGCAGAGACCTGACAGCCTGGCAGAGCCAAACTGGAAACAGAGACGGAGCAGTGGGGTGCTTCATTCATGGAAGTTGATAAATAATAAAGGAAATCTCATCAATTAAGATGCTTTTGGGCATGCAAGAGGTTCATGGAGGTCCAGGGTGACCTGGACAGCTGGGATAGGCTGCACCACCCATGTGACCCTGAGTGCAGGATAGGCCGCATACCTTAATTTTCGGTCTATTGAACGCACCTAAATACAAATCTCACCCACTCAATTTGAAAAGAAAATTTAAAAAAAAAATTGTGCATATTTAGGCTGCACTTGTCCATGAGCTGCAAGTGTCCATTCAAAACATGAGATATTTTCACAAAAAGACTTTTCAACTTTTAATCAAATATGTACTGTAAATGCTTTTTTTCCGAACAGTGCTTTTAACACGTCTGGTTGAAAAGTCACCGGTCACTATCTTCATCTTTATCCTGCACTAAAACCACTAAAGTCGTCTTCTTCAGTGTCGGAATGAAACGGTCACAGAATTCCTCCGTCACGCACTTCTTAGTCTCTCTTTCGTCTTCGCTCTCAATGTTGCTTTCGTCTGGAGATGAATTTATCCTTGAGCTTGTTCTGCCGTCTTCACCACGCAGCTGTCCAGCCTTTCCAAACAAGTCAGTGCTTTGATACCAAGCTTACGTGCAGCGTTTCCTTCTTCGACAGCCAGATCGATCGCCTTTGACTGGAAAGCAGCATCGTATGCATTTCTCGGTTTGTTTTCCATCATGAGGGTGTGCATGAAGTGCGTAATGGCTGATATGAAAAATTTTGTGAAAATGCATTTGATTAGATTCGGCACAGTTTCATTGGTCCACCGTGACCTGTTTGGTAATTTTATTGGTCTGATGTGATGAGGACAAATATTTTGGCAGCATGAAGTTTGTTAGTCTGTAAAAATGCATAAATTAGCATGATCATTGTTTAAGCGGGTGAGAAAAGTAGGTGCGAAAAGTCGGTGGATCATGAATGAATGGATGACTGAATGAATGAATGAATGAATGAATGAATGTTTCATTGGAGGAAAGCACAAGCTGATGTTGAGCATCTCTTTTATGACACAAAACAACTCTTTCCACCAGCGCTTCCGAAAGGTTGACATTAGTATACGACGATGCTCCTGTCCCCGTTCACCCACGCCTGCTGTTTCTGTTGTTTTTTTTTCTGAGAAGCTAAAAACACTCGCAATTATCACCAAATCACTTCGGCTGACAAATTTAAGTGAAACACTTTCCGAGAAATCGTGCCTGACGCCTGCGTGGGCACGATACGAACCCTGTTTCCTACGCCGTATGTATTTTCCCTTCTCCTCGCATACGTTCCCCTGCGCTCTGGTCTGCTCCTCGGTGCGAGAGCGGACTCCCATCGGAGGCGCCCCGTCTGTTGAGTGTGGCGGGAGCGCGGGCGAGCCAGCCGCCATCCTGGCACGGGCCGGTGCCAGGGAGAGCGGCAGCATCGAGCCAGATCCCTCTGCAGCTGTCAGTATTTCTGAAAAGAAGTCCCGGGCACCTTCAGAGGGGTCCTGGAATACTTGTGTGTTTGTGCATGTGTGTGTGTGTGTGTGTGTGTGTGTGTGTGTTTGTGTGTGTGTGTCTGTCACAAAACACTGATACATATGTATACACACTCATCAGTGTGCAAAGCTGGCTGGATTCACAGTCCTCCAGTTGATCAAGCTCAACCTCAACGAACTTATGTCTCTCTTGGACGCAGAAAACAAAAACAGCATTAACAGTTTGTCTTTGAAAAACCTTTCTGCGCGATTTTCAGCCGCCCCCCGGCCCTCCGCTGACGCCAAACACGCCAGCAACAGGCTGAGATGTTTGGCTAATACCTGCATGTAGCACAGTACCTGTGCTGCTCACAAACATTCCAAAATGCTCTTTTTCTTTTTGCACCACCAAAGTACCTCCAATCACAACACGTTTGTTTTGTTTCTCTCAACCATCTCATCTATTTTACAATTGTTTTTTTTTCTGATGTTTATATATTTATTTCTATTACTTTTATTCACACTATTTGCAATTCTACTTTGACAGATGAATATCCCTGTCGTTGGATCAAGAAAGTCTATCTTATCTTATCTTAAGTTGTTTGTTTTCTCATGTGTCTCACATTTATAGGAGTGAGCTTCGGGTTGGTACTGCCAGGCAGGCAGGAGGACAAGAGGAGGACCGGAGAGGAGGTTTATGTATGGTCCTGTTGAGGCGGCCACATTGGAGCAGAACAGCAACGGTGGAAGGTCAAAAGGGACAGCGGTTACGAACACATGATATCAAACTTAAAACCAGCGTCCGGAGAGCAGATGGCGTGTCAGTAAACTGAGTGCAATTCCTTCGGCGTCAACCGGAGACGGAGAGCCGTCGGCTGGGAGAGAGTCGAGTGCAAGTTGCGAGTTGTTTGTTTTTTTTTTACCTCCCCCTCTTCCTCAATTACAGCATGAGGAGGCTCGTCATGCGTGGAAAGATGTGCACTTGTTGCCAAATGTATCCCAAAAAGGCTCCAGTGTTAGTTCCTTCCGTGAAGTTCATTGCTTTTGCACAGGATAACTCAGACTTGGGGCTTTTGTTTACCGCGTTACTGGGGGGTGAGATGGAAAACAAACACAGCAGAGAAAAACGAGCCGAAACTCAAACAGGCTGTTCTTCCTCTTGTGCTTAATGCTCCTCATCGTTTCAATTTGGCTAGAGGAAGGCGCTCGTCACACCGGTTTGCGAGGTTTCCTGTTTACATGAAGCGAAAGAGGAGACCTCCTGGGTTCTCCTGACAGCCTGGACTTCATCATTCCATCCAATGAGTTGGAAGCGAGAAGATCTGAGTTCGGACTCAGGGTGTTGCTTTGTCCGTTGCTAGTCAGAGCCACGTTCCATTACTCCTTCAGCGTCTGCTGGGTTTTATCATATTTAGCTCTTATTTGCTATGATTCACACAGAGTGTGTGGGTTTATGTGTGTGTGTGTGTGTGTGTGTGTGTGTGTGTGTGTGTGTGTGTGTGTGTGTGTGTGTGTGTGAGAGCGGAAGAGCACACGTCTGAGCTCCTGTCACATCACGAGCGCGTATGCCGTCTTCTGTTTGAAAAAAAATATGTGTACGAGTGTGTGTGTGTGTGTG
>CAAKHD010009988.1:43894-80367 GCA_901007705.1 Fistularia tabacaria
TCTCTCCCTGTGTTTTCCCCCCGTGGGTTTTGTCTTATTAAAGCTTCCTACGCAGACGGGGGGGGGGGGGGGGGGGGGGATTCTAGAAAAAAAAGGATTTGTTGTAGGATCAACACCTGACCTGCAAGTATATTCTTCAGAGAGAAAATGCAAGCCGCTTCATTTTCACAGACGTAATGCGAGGCCGATGTGCAAAGGAGAGAAGAAAATAAAGTAGCTTATCGAGTAATATAATCATCCCATGGCTTACAAGCTGCTTCACCCAGGAATGTAGGATGTATATAAATATATTCTTAATTACAATCATAATAATGGCAATCAGAAAAAGACAGAGAGAAAACCCAAGGATGTTGTCCAGTGTGTGTGTTCACTCGTGCGGGGTTCGGGCAACAAGATGATCACCACGGTGTCACGAGGGGCCAGACCTTCAGGGTGAGGTGAAGTGTGGAGAAGATCATTCAGGGCGACACTGGTCAGCGCCTCTGTCTCATATCAAGAAGGTCCCTGGTTGGATTTCTGTGTGGAGGCTCCATGTTCTCCCCGGGTTCCACCAACAGTCCGAACACAAGCAGGGTGTTCAGTGGAGATGCCCAGATTTGTGAATGAGAGGGTGAATAGTTGTTTGTTTACATTCTGTATGTGGGCCTGTGATTGGTCCAGGGAGAACCTTCAAACTCCAGTGACGCCGACTACAAAACCAGCAGGTATGGAGAATAAATGAATGAATGAATGAATGAATGAATGAATGAATGAATGAATGAAAGTCATCTACCGAATGTCATTGGAATTAAATCACACCTTGCGATAACAGAGTTGAATCAGGTATAGGTATATTCTTTCCATACCATGCAGCAGGTATGATATGAGCAATGCTATGCTAGCAATTCATGCTGGCAGACTTTAGCACAATTCTGATTGGCTCTTGAGTGACCATGTCGTTGACGGTGGAAACACCGCCATTCAGATTAACGGTTTCTATAAAATAACAAATATGGGTGTGCATGGTGTTACGTGGGTGAAGAGTTGCTGCACATGGAACGTTACATTTACAGATGTGGCTCAAAGAGCTGTGTTTCAGCTCATTTGCGGCTTGATTTTTTGATATTCAACAGCAGACACTCACAAAAAAGGAAGAGGACCCCCCACACACACACACACAAAAAACACTTGTGCAGAGTACACTGACACAAGCCATCCTGGGCTCAGCACATCGCCGGTCCCTCAGAGCCCTGGGCGTATTTTTACTGCTTCTGTGAGTGATGTTTTTAATATGAATTATTCACCCCTGAGAGGCGCAGCTTTGGATGGAGGCCGTTGTTTTTAAGGGAGCACCTTGTTTGCTCCTAATTTTACAGCTGGCCGGGCAGAAGTACAGCAGCTAACCCGCAGGTCAGTCGGGCAACTGGGAATTGTCGTCTACCCGTGCATTTTCACGGCGGTTACAACTCACACACAAACACAGACACACACACACACACACACACACACACACACACACCAACGTCTGCCAGCATGAACAGACATAGCAGAGGTTGTGATGTACCTAAACTGCTTGGATAGCAGGATCATTTTCTGACTCTTATTTCAGGGCTGTAACCACCTCTGGCACACTTTTTTTTTTCAACACCACCACAACCGCGATCACATATCACCCTCAACCACACAACTCCTTCCCACCTTTATGCAGTGCAGTTGTGTGTTCTCACTCACCCCCCAAAGGCAGGAATCGCTGGGCCACGGTAACCGCGTCGGAGTATTGATTACGCGGTCCTATATTCACCCACGCAGACTCGGCATCCAGTTTCACTGGTTAACCCCTCACCTTTTAGAGTGCGAACAATACGTCGGTCACAGTACACTGAGATGGTGGGCACAAGAATATACATTTTAATTACACAGACTGGGTCAGTAGTGTGTGTTTATACAATCACAAATACACGATTTAGATGGACTTTAGGGGCGAGGATGAACACATGAAGTTTTGCAAGTGGTGGTGATTGTTTGTTTACGGTACTGCATCTGAACGTGGGCATTGTGTCGAACTTATAGAATCAACGATGAGCCGAAACTCTGAGGTCTCCATGGAGAGAGACCTCCAGAGTGAGTTTTTTTTTCGAATTCGGCCAAAGCTGCACAAAAAAAAAGTTTCTGCAAAAGTCATGAAATATTAAGATTGTTTTCGTTATGAACTCGACCTTACCTTTTACTTTCTACGCCGCGGCAGCGATGAGATTGTTACATTTTACGGCAGCATTGGGGAAGTTTTCAGTGTCTACTGGAGATCATTTGACCAACAGGTATCATGTCTGATGACTGGCAGCCAGCAGAAAAAGACGCTCTGTTTTGTCCATCTCCAGCAAGTGTCTGTTCCATGATATTTATGACGTTCTCCTTAATAACTGGGTGAAGGTTAACACTGAAAATAACATTGAATTAGGGGAATACTGGATTTTCTCATTTCATAATCATCAGAAAGAAATGGGGATCCATAAGATGGGGTCTCAGTAAGGCCAAAGATAAATTAAACACATGCCCCAAACAACAGCCTGGGTCTTTGGGATTCCAGTAGGTCACAGAGATGGTATTTTCCCAGAAAAATAGATAATTAGTGTAGCCAAAGCGACACGTTGTCATTGCATTATCTCTACCTTCCTGTATAATGTTTTTGATCTCTCCCGAGTGGTGAGTCGACAATTACTCCTTGCTTTGATAACAGAAAATAACTAAGCAGTGCTGTCAGTCAGAGCTCAGGGCCGGCAGGAAGCATCTGCTATGCCTCACCTCCCTGCCTCCTGCCTGATGTTCATGGCATGGTGGCAAAAAAAAAGGTTCACTGGGGCTAGTTCTCCTTCCTGCAGTGCATGAGCCATTGTTGTATCTGAGCGAGTGATAATAAAATCCTTCTTCCAGTGGCCAACATGGAGCTTCCATGGCGTCGCAATGGGTCAGAGACGGTGCGCTAATAGTTAACAGTACCCAAAACCTTTCAAGAACTGGGCCATTTCATGGTGCATTAGCACAGCAGAGAAACCAGGGACCATGGACCTCTGGTTCCTGGAACCATTTGAGCTCCTACTCCGAGGCAGGGTCTTTTTACGGTTCCATAGGAATTCCTGTGGTGCTTGGTGATTGGTGGAATTCATAAGCCATGCCCATTACTAGATACTTCTGGCAGACTGCAGAACCCCATTTTTAAAAACTACTGCACTCAATGGTCAGATGTCTTCTTGGGACACAATGGACAGAAGCAGCGAGAAATGGATTGCTGAAGAGGTCCAAGCTCTTCTGGCCTACCACACCTAAGAGGGGTTTCCAGGGCTCGCAGACGGACATCCACATTTTGGTCAGAATAAGTGCAGGGTTAGCTATCATCTAACGGGGTTCTCCATACTTCAACCCATCTGACAGTACGTGGTTAATATTCCATTAACGCTGTGGCCTCTTCCCCCTCCACGTTGTCCGTGTCAACTTCCTCTTCTTCTTCGCTGGTTTGTTTTTGAGTGTGGAGCAGAAGGTGCACATCGTAGATGCTTGCGTCACACCGGTCCCTACCGTGGTTCCTCGCTGCCTGTGGGAATACAATAGTACAAAGTTCCTCCAGGGGAGGCTTATTCCTGGTACAACATTCAAGCTGTACACTTCCAAGAACTTTTCAGTCCATTGTCAGAACAGCTGAAGGCTATGAAGTCCCTACTGGAAGAGCTCTGAAAAGCTCATGAGTAGCGTCACACTCGAACCATGTGACATCGGACGCCTCGCCAAAGAGAAGTTGTTCCAACTATCACATTAAAAATGTCAGTGTGAGATAGACAGTGCGTTCAATTATTGATTACGGCCCTTGAAAGACATTATAAAAAATTAAGTGGCCCATGATAGAACAGGTACCCCAGCCGGATTAACAAAGAACCGATACGAACTAACAGAGCCATGTTTAGGTGTTGTAGAACCAAAGCTCAAGAGAACGGCGGTGGACGGACCCCCACTGTTAGCTTACATACATCCTCTCCGTTTGATGCAGTTCCTGGAGATCTGAGTGTCTACATCTATTCCAGGCCTCTTCTCATTAATTGCACAGTTGCACGAAGAGAAATATTAATAAAATACAATTTTTAAAAGTGATACCAGCAGGCGCAGTGCTTGCTTCTGGCCTACATGGATGTGGCCCAGATCTGCTGGTGAAGGGAGGAAGCTGTAGAAGCCTGCCGCTGGGCCGGGGGCCAAGGTTTGATCCACCAGTCGACTGGCGTCCCTCCAGCCCGGAGGAATGAGTGTTCTGCTGCAGAGCAGAGAGCGAGGCTAACACCGCCCCTCCCCTCCCCTCCCAGCCCCCTGGGGATGATAGATGCTATGTCTGCTCCCTGCAGTCAGTTGAAAGCATTGGGCATCTGTATAATTGACTGAGAATGAGAGGAAAAGAGGGCGGCTAGCGCTTCCACTTCACTTCAAGGAGGTCCCTGGTTCTATTCTGACCTGTCCGTGTGGAGTCTCCATGTTCTCCTCATGTCTTGATGTGTTTCCTCCGCGTTCTCCGTGGAGGATGCAGGATGACCATTGGAGGCCCTAAATCGCTAAGTGTGCAAAAGAGTGAACAGTTGTATGTCTCCATACGTAACCGCGTGATCGGCTGGTCCTGGGTGAACGCTGGATTTATAGATGAAAAAGACAGAAAGTAAAAAGAAGTTTGAAAAAGTAATTGGTCGTTCCCTGATACAGATTCGCCGTTGAGCATGGAGTCTGTGATTTAACTGCTAACTCTGCTAAACGCTACAACAGCAATGAAATGAAAGGGCAAGGAACAGGCAATTGGGGGGTTCTGAGAGCCAGGGCAGTGTCAAACTTAACACAACATCCCGTTCTCATTCATAAGTCATAGAAGAAGAGGATTTCGATTGTGACAAATGAAACAAATGACAGGTTTATTTGGAGGTGACACGAGAGGAAACGCTGGCAAACACCTTTTAGCTGCAGTGTAAACATTTAACCCAAATTGATGAGACTAGTGTGAGGCCAATACGCCAGCGGCGTACAAAACCAATCTGTTCAATTACAGTGTGTTTGATTGTTTAAACACTCAGCCAACCACAAACCAGAGAGAACGTAATACATCCTTATTATCATTGGAGAAAGATTACCGAGCAGAGCCATTGAAAGAACGCGGTCCAAAGTGCTGGATACCGTCTACATATCAAAACCACCCAGGAAAAGCGGATTTGAGAGCCCGTGCACACAACTTTCCAGGGGAAACAACACAATTATAAGAGTACACAGACCCTTCCATTATTGATGGAGCTGGTTTTAGACGGCGTCGCCAAAAAGTCCCCTCAATAATTCATCACCACTGAGACACATGTCAAGTCTTTGTGCTTGGACACATCATGAATATCAAATAAAAATGCAAAACAAAAGGGGGTATACATCATTAAGCGCAGCTGTTTCGAAGGTTTCTCGCAAACCGGAGATCCCCTAATTGCCCGCGCCGTGATTCCAATTACAATCCCCCCAATTTGTTCTCGCTTTGGATAAAACGTCTTGGTGGAAACAACTCGGAGGCCGCTGGAACACAACAGCCGTGACACTCGGTGTCTAATAGCCAGATTGAGGCGAACGGGAGGAATCCTCGTTGCTACTTTATGCTTTAATGCATATCCTCAATCAGTTATCTTCCAGTCAATCTTTCGCATTAGTCAATCGGGTGACTCATTAAATCTGGTCTTTATGACAAGACCAACGTTAATATGAACTAGAGATGACAGAATTTAGCGATGCTCGTTTTTGTCAATGCAAACTCAGATCCCCATTTCAAGTCCAAACTCTTAGAAATTGTTTGAAATTCATTGCATACTCTGGAAAAAAAAACAAAAAAACAATATATTTTCAAATTGCAAATGCTAACAAATAGAACACAATACAGCAAACCACTGAGACATTCTAACGTTCTATCAAACTCCAGAAACCACCACTTTGTGTTTGCATAAATGAAACTAAAAGTTGTATCTCCCAGTTCAGCGAGAAAATGTGGAAGACGTGCTGTGTCATGGCCCACAAACGCACACAGCTTGTTTAGGACGAGGGGTTTTGTTAGGGTTAATCATTGAACCCAGAGGTCATGGCGAGGAATGCAACTAGGGATTTGCACCCTCCTTCTCCCTTCTAGGGCCACAGCCAATCACCTGCCACCAACTAACCCTCAGCCAATCACATGCCTCCATCTAATCCTCTCCTCTAACACAAATTAACTTCCTGTCTTCCTTCCCTCCATCCATAAACCCCCTCTGGTCTTTCTCTAGACCTCCTCCAACCTCAGCATCCTTCTACCTAGATCTTTACCATCCCTCCTCCGTAGATGTCCGAACCATCTCAGTGTGTCTTAATCTCCAGAACATCTAACATGTTCCGGCCTTCTGATGGACTCATTCTTGATCCTCTCCATCCTTCTCACTCCCAAGGAGAACCTCGACCTGGTACTTCAACTAGAAAGTGCTTCGGTGAAAGGAAAACTACTTCTTGCAGAATGTGACAGCTACTTCCTGTTGCTCCATTATCCCATCTTGGGTTCATTGGAGTCAAACATCTCATCAAGGGGCAGATATGTTGTTTACAGTCTTGGCGGTGTTTGTTCTGCCCCGAAATAACATTGGAGCAGCAATCCGTGCTGTTGCGCCATTTTGCATTGATTGCGTTAAAATATTTGATCAAATTCATCATGCAAATTAAATAATCTGGATCTCCATCTCCAAACACACCAGTCACTTGACCCAAATTTGGCTTATTTCACCCATCTGAGCAACACATGATGACTTACTCTGGAAAAAAATGTTCATATTGATGGCAGGGATGTTATACATTTGGATCCTGCCACGATCTTCATTTATAAAACATATTCTCAGAAAAGGGAAGTGAAGTTTCAAAACACATTTACCTTCATGTTAATAGTGTCGAGAAAAAAGACGTCAGCTCGTAATTTCGACACAGCGTGCAGCCCTGCGTTACGCATGCACACTTGTCCATTTGTTTATTCTTCGCAGATGGAAGTCTTGTTTATAGATGCACAACACATCCCGTTAGCTTAGTCAGGTCAGAGTTGAGGGTTACTATTTGCCTAAATGTGCAAGTGCCCGCGTGAGTGTGTGTGGGTCTGCATATTTACCAGGGAATTTGAGAGGCGGGCCCTTCTGAGGGTCTCCCAGTGAGCAGGTTGAGGATCATGTTGGGTGTTCTCTTGGTTCAGTGCTAATGTAGAGACATATTCTTGCTTTTGCATGGCCCTTTTTTATTACATGAACAGTGGGGGAGAGAGAGACTGATAAACATCAGAATGTCGGATCAAGAGATCACTGAGCAGAGAGGAGAATAATGGCGGTGCGTTGGCTGGCCTGCTCCCTACAGAGGCAGAGCATTAAATCATAATTATCAAGGTGTTTGATCTTTGTTTCTGAGTAGAAGTGAAACTTTTACTTAAAGATAATAATAAAAGAAAAAAAAACGTTGTTTTTTTTTTGCTAAGATATGTCCTTATTTCAAGAAGAGATAGTAAAGGTCTCCACTTGTATAGCACTTTTCATCACCTTGAGGTTCATAATTCACCCTTACACACACACTCACACTCCGCATTGGAGCAGCCATCCAAGGCGCTAACTGGACCATCGGGGAGCAACTAGGGTGGTTCATCATCTTTTGCTCAAGGACACTTGGGGGCCGGGGGTCAACCGGCCGAGCCTCAGCTGGCTCACAGGCGCTTTTCCGCCCCTGTCCATGCAGAATAAAGAAGGAGTGTGACGGAGGGATACAGCAGGAGAAGAATTCAAAATCGTAATGGAGGCGGAGTTTTAGCACATTTCACGATAACTAGTGCCTTTCCTTCGTCCTTCTGCAGAGCCTGCTGCCGTTCACCACCAGTCTGTGCATTCAAAAGCACTGTGTGAAACCAATGGGCACAGGATGAATCCCCCTGCTGGTGCAGGCACATACAGGTAAGATGAAGTTTAGAAAGATGTATTCTCTTGGTAGGAAACATTTGTTCATTCATTCATTCATTCATTGTCCATACCGCTTCTCTGCACTCCTACAGAGACATACCACCATTCACCCTCTCATTCAGACATCTGGACAACCCAGGATATCCTATAAACCTCCTGCATGTGTTTGGACTGTGGGAGGAACCCGGTGAGAACTTGGAGATTCTACACAGAAAGGTCCCCTGTGGGATTCGGACCTTCTCGCTGTGAGCGCAAACCACTGCGTCACCATAGAGTTTGAGTCATATTTTTATCAGGTGCAGTCTCTCTCTCACACACACACACCTTCATTTAAACAGTAAAATTTACAATCCAGACATTTTGCATTTTGCACCTTTTTTACTTTCTGGTTCACTTTCAATGTCAGTAAACTTGTGATAACGTGGGGCACATGGCTCTCTTATTTCCCACCCTCTCTGCCTCCAAAACACACACATGCAGACACGCAACCTGCAAAACCTATTTTCAATAACAGATGTACCATTTCATCAGATGAAGACCAAGGCCAAGCTTTGAGCTTTCAGTGCTTCACAGGATCCATTTAATTTGCAGCGGTGTCAGAGGGAAGCGAGGCCAGATCTGCCAAGCTTAACTCGCTCCGCCACTCAGGCCATAACGAGCGGCAGCTAATCAGCCTCATCCATTTAGTCAAAGATGAGAAAAGCATCACGTGTGCGGCAGAAAACCGCCATCAACGGTTATACACATAAAAGTAATAACTTGCCTGATGCCGAGTTTAAATGTTCAGTGGTGAATATGGAAGTGGCCACATACAGAGCATATTTGTGCCTGAGACTGAAGAGCATCATAAAGCGTGGTGTCCCCCGAAGAAATTAAAGTAACTTGGATTGATAATGTTACGCAGGCCTAAGTTGCCATCTTATTTACGCAGGGGCGGAAATCTGTCATCTTGAAATTACTGCACGTACGTCTTGGATCTAATGAAACTTCCAGCATTTAAATCCATTTCCGGGGACCGAGGCAGAACAAATGCACCCAAGGAGAAACGGCCTACTCCAAGTTAATGAATGTGTATTTCCAAGTAGGTCTGGGAAATGGCTTCTGGACTTTATATTTCAAGTTGGTAGAGTCCGTTTTCTGCAAAGAGGCAAAGCGCAAACCAAACTTTATTACTTTTACCAGCCCGGAGCCCATTTTCTAGTCTTGGAATGAAAGGGACTCGGCCTCTCTGAGGGATTGGGAGTCTATTTTTGCTGACTCCGCTGCAGGAGAGTGGCAGAGCAAAGGGTCCAATCACCAAATAACAATGCAGACCCATTTGTAGCATCTGCAACTGCCACATCATGATGAACGGCTGAGCGAAGTTTTACGCATAAAAAAGTTTAGGAAGAGAGCCCCTGGCGTAGACATTGCACTCAGATCTGGCATCTGGCGTTTATCCTTAAAAGAATATGCATGGAAGGTTTGTGGAGCACAACCACGACAGAGCCCGAAACGACGCCAAACTAATTTGCCGCCGAATTGGAGAAATGACCACACGGTCAACCGGTGACATCTTCTCCTCCTCGTCTCCTCACAACCAAAAGTCTCGTGCAAACTGGACTTCTCTCGGGGCATGCTATAAACAAGCAGAATTCATTGGTCACTAAATGAAGTGGGTCATGAAAAGCTTGATTAATTCCTTTAGATTTGGTCCTACGCTCCATTTCAAGGTGACTTTCGCCGCAAGTCGGAGCGACCATAGCGAGCAGACATAAGCAAGGATGACCCCGCCCCTTCCAGTCAAATCATCGCGTCGCAGCTCATCCTTCCGCCGAACTCACAAACAACTCCGCTCGCAATTTTTGAATTTCGCATCACGCCTCTTCAAGTCAAAATTGATTTTTCTAAATTAATGGGATTACCGACGCAGTCAAGGACCACCTAGGTTGAGGCCCCTCGGCCACAACTGAAGGTCTCCCGGCTCGTCGGTGGAGCCCTCATTCTCCTTCTCATTCCTCCCAAGAAGACAAGCGTACGTTCTCAACAGAAAACTTCAGAAACAGAAAATGCCATACATGGAGTTTGTTTGATGAGGTCAACCGAAGGACTGCGGCCTGGACATACGCAGTATGGGACACGTTGTCCTCGTGGCCTCGGGGTCAAGTGTAGATGGGTGCAGGACAATCACACAGATAGCTCCGACTCATAACCATCCGAGCGGTGGGACGGGGATGCGTTGTCCGGCACAGAGTTAGAGGGGAAAAAATAAGTCCAACAAGACAACAGGGTCAGCAAGAAGTGTGTGTGTGTGTGTTTAAGGGTGAAAGGGAGAGAGCAGGAGAGTGCTGAGCAAGCACACAGATACACCACTGTGCTTCGCCTCTTCTTTCGCTATTACACCGCAGTTTCATCATCCAGGGTTTGATGGGCAGCTCTGCTTATTAGGAAACCTGGAAGGGGCGAAGAGGCGTTCGGATGAGAACTTCTTTATCAAATCGTGATGAAGAGCCTGAAGTGAACAAGGGCTTGACTAAATCACACATCCCTTCCCCTTTTTTTTACCGTTTTTGCTACCTATCTGTCTTCACTGTGGGCAGCAAAATAAGAATTTCATAATTCCAGACTGTACATACCATAATAAACACTTTGAATCTTGAATCTTGAACTTGCTCCGCCCTCGGGGAATTTTAAAGACAACCAAAGAGTTGTAGCTACAAACCAGACGGCAGAGGTGGGAATCGCTATGAAATGTTTCTCACTTGTTGGAATCGCAGCCAGTTCTCGGACAGGGGGGTTAAGACCAGATGTTTCTGGGTCTCGGGTATCAGACCGGAGCTGCCGCGGCGTCCTCCTCCCTCCACCTCCGCCACACCTTGACGGGGACTTTGTGTGACAGCAGATATAATGTGATTTCAACCCAACCCTCGAGGCCCAAAGGCCGGTGATGGAGACTTCTGGGCTCGGCGGTGTTTTCCAGCGACGGCCGTGACAGCAAGGCAAAAAAATAGAATAAAGATGCAGGGAGCCCGGGTTCCGCCATGTTAAGGCGTGAAATCGAGCTTGCCTGTCCATCTTTTATGTTAATTAATTAATTTAATTAATTTATTTTAACCCGCACAAATAATTCATAGCATTTAGTGCTTCTTATTTTGATTTACAAATGTTTCCGTGGGTTATGATGCCTCGGTAAAAAAAAAAAAAAAAAAAAAGACGCTTTGGCACGCTTCTCCTGTGAGTGTGTCACTTCAGGTGAGGCCGCAGCGTCTCTTACGTGCGGGCGGTACAAGCCTCCGCTGTCTGGCCGCTTTATGGCCAGATGCAGGCTAAGTCCTTCTGGCAGGCGCGTTGCGTTTGGGTTTCGGCGCAGAGTTCAGAGTCACATTTAGCTGAGGAAATGAGATCTCGGCCTCTCTGGAAATGTTTAGAAGGTGATTTGTTCAGTCAGTCCTCAGTGCCTATGACAATATGTGATGGTATTTTAATTACAGGTGGGACGTGATCTCGCAATTTGTCTGTGAGGTTTCTCAGTCCTCCAGTTTCCCGCTCGAAGAGTATCTTGGCAACCGGATTCCAGCCCAGCGTTTGCATAGCAACCTCCCAGTTTTTGTTTTCAGCCGCTGTATCTGAGCCGCTCCATTAGTCAGGTTCTGCCTACGGGGAAAAGGGGGGGTTCACCCTGGACCAGTCACCAGTAGATCAAGACATCCATCCATTCACCCTCTCATCCACATGTCTGGAAAATGTAGAGTCTCCAGTGAACCTCCTGCATGTGTTTGGACTCTGGGAGGAGCCCGGATCAGGGAGGAACCCCACACAGACACGGGGAGCACATGAAGACTCCACATAGAAAGGCCCCTTGTGAGAATCCAACCGGGGACCTTCTCGCTGTGAGACGGATGCGCTAACATGTACCGTGCTCCGTTTTTTAAATCCCAAATTAAACATCCACAAACTTAACATAGCTCTTTAAGCAAATGCTGATCCACCGTCGCTAACGCACCTATCCATGTGTTCATTTCCTAAATCTTTATTTATTGATGGAGTTTCAATCTATCCATTATTTCATTTAAATAAAAATTCATGTGGCGCTAGCTCTCCCCTGTGTTTCATACATAGCACGGCAGATGTGGCTGTGTGTATGTGTGTATGTGTGTGTATGTGTGTGTGTGCGTGTGTGCGTGTGTGTGTGTGTGTGTGTGTGTGTGTGTGTGTGTGTGTGTGTGTAATACCAGTTGTTCAGCTCCATACCTTGTCTTTCCCCAACATTTTTTTTTCCTGTTAATTATCCACCGTGTCAGAAACCGCATCTGGCAACTTCAAACTCCTCTCTCCAGTTTTTAAATTAATAAAAAAAAGATGATGGATTATCCCACACTGGCGATCCCCAGGTAGTCGTTCACAAACGGCAGCCACAGATATCTTTTCACACACTCCACATTTTAGGAAATACGGATTCCTTCTCGCATCCCTCGCGGCATTTTATTCCATCTAAATAATGCAGCCAATTGGAGACGTGGGGGGCTGGCAGAGGGTCGGCGGGGTCCATTAAAGCGAGACGGATACGGAAATGGCGGGATGCATGATCAGACACTGCTATCACTCTCACAGAGCATGTTATGGTGAAGCTGGGAGAAATTTGCATTGTCTTGTCTCTCCTAAATGCTTAAACCTTTGGTCGATGAGATAGCGATATGCAGCGGGAACACGATGGGATGCGTCCTGGAATCTCCACATCTTGATCAAAGCCTCTGCTGAAGAGCACGTGTGTGCTCATTCCCTGCGGTCGACGATACATTAAGTTAGCGCCGCGTGAGGTGAGATGCTCCCGCCATCGTCGCTGGTGGAGGAGATGAAAAAAAAAGAAAAATCGAACCGCGAGTGATATCTGCATACGTCCGCGGAAAGATGGCAACCGAGGCAGTGAAAAATGAGGTTGCATGAATAGTTTTTGTCTCTATATGAACTAAGAATGAGGGTGTGAACGGTTGCATGTCTCTATATGATGTGTGAATGAGAGAGTGAATGCTTGCCGACCCCCGCCACATGATTTATTAGGCATCTATTCATTTTGTTCTTGCGGCCTCTCGGAGAGGATGCTGTTAATTACATATAGTCTATTGAAGAGCAAATGAGCTTGACAGCGCTCCATCATGCTGTCACAGCAGGGCCAGGGAGAGTGCGCGTCTACGTGGGCGTGTACAATCGCAGGTGGATTCTGTTCTCCTCGTCGCTAATCTGCCTGTCAGTAACGAAGTCAGGGGGGCTTAAGTGTGGAGGAGAGCAGGCGTCATCCATTAGTCTCATCCATTCCCATTAATGTTCGCGGATTACTTATTATTCCTTGATTAATAAACACTCATGCGGCACGTCCTCATCGCCGCCTGGATGAGGACAGCTTCATTAATGATTAGCGTTAAGGCTATTAGTATCCCGGCTGCCGACATTCACGGCCACCGACTCAACCTGCGTTGTCATTTCGAGTGTTTTGTGAACGCATCACCACGTGTGTGGAAAGGAGTACGAATAGTTCAATTCGTCGCCGAAAATAGCCAGATTTGCAAGACAATAATTTCATAAACAACCCGCATTAGCGTGGTATTTAGACGTTCTCGAGCCAAAACAGGTAATCCAATTAGTACCCTGAGTGAGGGGGTATTGATTTCTGGGAAAACATTACCTAATCAATTTTCGAGGGGGTAATGAAATTCCTTCGCATTGCGCTCCAAAACACTGCAAAGGCACACAGAGGCCGCAATGTCATTTTTCGGGAGTGTTTCTCTCAGCCTGCACCCTAATGGGGTGCGGTGATCATCCATCGGGGAAAGAAGCGCAACACGCAAACTTATGACATTTATTTCATACTTTTTTTAAAGACAAGTCCTGAGAAGGAAGTGGAAGAAAAAGTAATTGACACATTTGTCCTCAACACCTCTGTATTATAATATTCATGTGCGCAGGACTTGAACCCCTGCCACCGCAGCTCTAACGCGGATTAAATATTGGATTAGATTCGAGCAGAGTGGTATAAATAGCCTCGGGGATGTTCGCATGAATTACACCGCGCCGGAAACTGTTGTCGTGCATTGTGTTGCATTGTTCACATTTAGCATGTGCAAACCCCCCCACCTCCGGTCTCACAACGCTAATCCCCAACAAAATAATTCCATGTTGTCTCATTTTTACACAACGCCCGAGGTTGTTTTCTTTTCAATGATCTCATCAGCAAGTATGACTTGATTACTCCATAAAATTAAAAGGGAGGGTGAAAGTATTGATTGTATGCAAATAATATGGACATATATTATAATCGTCTCTGTATTTTTTCTCTTGGTCCTTACGAGCACATGGTTACACAACTTCCGATCCAATTATATAAATAAAAGGGGTATCTATTTACGGTAATCAATTTAATATGCACAGGCAAGTTGATAAGCATAATCATTTAAGATGAGAGAGATTGAGATTATAAATAGCTCTGTATTATACGTTAATGCATGGATCTATGGCAAAACGGGAGGCGTTTCCTTCACACAGGGAAACATCAGCTTGAGGTTCTTTTCTATTTGATGACAAACACTGCAAACATGAATGAATGAGTGAATAAATCAAATATGTGCTCAGCCATCTGACATCATGTTTTACGTCCTTCACTTATGCTGCTAAAAGTCCAATTTAGTTTGATTTCCAAAGTTGGATGCCTTTTTTTGTGTCTTTGTCCAGCTGTGCAGAGTAAATATTAATTCATTCATCAATTCGTTCATTATCTGTACAATTTACCCTGCCGTGAGGGCCCCATCCAGTACAGAGACATGTAACCATTCACTATCTCTAACATACATACAAGGGTCTGCAAAGAACCCCCAGCATGTGTCTGGACTGTGGAAGGAACCCAGATGAACCCCACGCAGACACAAGGAGAACATGGAGACTCCACACAGAAAGGCCCACCTGTGGGAACCCAACCAGGGACCTTCTGGCAGCCAGGTGGAAGCCCTAACCTCCGGACCCCTGGTGCACTGCCTTTATTAGCATGTCCTTGTGGCTTTCAGTCGGAGCAACTGCATTTCCTTCTGATCAGTGGTGATCTAACACCCCCACCCCCTTCCCCTTTTTTTTCTTTTTTTAATGATCAATGGATTGCATGAGACATCTGTTTAGCTGGTGGAGCCGCCACAACACCGCAGCAAATATCAAGCATATGCGGCACCTGGCTTTTCTTAAAAATAGGAAATCAAACTTGGAGAGAGACATGAAGGCGAGGCAGTTTGGGCTTCCCCTCTCCAACAAGACATGTTTAACAAACCTCCATCTTTTCGCTGCGGGCAGACACACGATTCTTCAGCACCTCTGAAACCCAGTCATGGATGAGGAGAAGACCTTTCACATGCACATCCTCAGCGTTCAACCATCATGGAAATCGGCGGGCTAGCGGGGAGCTCGGGAATCGAACCAGCACCATTTGGTTCCAAGACGATCGCTCTTAGAAGGCCATTCAGAATCGAACATGGACAAAATGGGATGATTCCTTTCCTCATTTCACGTAATTTCAACCAATGAATAAAAAGACATAGAAACATTTAACCATTTATCCTTTCATCCACACGTCTGGACCGTTCAGGTTCTCCAATGAACCCTGAGGAACCCCACGCAGACCGGGAAGAACATGGAGACTCCACACAGAAAGCCCCCCCCCCGTGTGGGGATCCAACCAGGGACCTTCTTCCTCCACCTTGGATGCCACTTTGCCACCCAAGACATTATATTTAGACCATATCAAATGATTAAAAAAAACATGAAAAAAACTAGAACCACAAAAAATACTAAAAGTATATGTAAATTATATTAGCCTTTACGGTTTTGTCGTACGCGGAACAATACATCAATTTGTGCGTTCATTGATCTCCCACAGTAATTTTGTTTGATTAATCTGCTCTGCCTCTTGCAGAAACAGCCAGTGCCGGGTTGGAATGCAATATAATTCAGATTTCCCTCAAGGCACCCGGGGGGATTAGTGGAGCTGCTATATCACTCCCGGCGGTGCCGATTGATTGGCTGATCGAGAACACAGTCATTCCTGGTCAGCGTTCAGCCCGCTAGCAGTTAAAATGTTTGGCGAATTTACATAGATTCAACTGTTTCTTGTCATCCGACATCACTCACATTGATTACGTTTCTGTGAAAATACAGATATGATTTATGGGAGTGGAATTACCCACTCTCTGTGGTGTTATCACCTTAAGAATAGGAAACGATTGAAATTTCCCAAAGTGATAACCTTTGTAAATGTGCATTTTCTAATATTAAAAGAAATTAAGCCTACTTAAGTATGCAAATTAAACCAACATGGATACCAATTCTGTAGAAAAGGACTTTCTTGTATTCCAGCTCACCTTCCGTCAAAATAAAAGCATGCCAATGGTATTTCCGGTTTCATTGTACTGGATAATGCGCGTAGTTAATTGTGGCGTGTTTGCCTTTTCTTATCAGTATTACTCCTTAACATGAAGCTTTAAATTCTGTTTTTCAAGTTTTGGAAAGCTGAGGTTAGACGCCAGCCGAGCCGGCCCACAGTGATGAACATCCATCATGATATTTAAATGATTGCTGAGGCCGTTCCGCTCGGTTTGATGCAACGGGGATGCAAATTGAACTCCTACCAGGAATTCCATTTCATTTTAATTCATCATATGGCTTATAAATTGTTAATGATAGCAGCCAGGGTTGGTCCTGCTCCCGCGTACTGTTGTTGCTTCTTAATGACCCCTCTGTCATGATCCCATTTGGACTCCTTATGTTTGGGACATTTTAATCTTCTGTCTTTTGCTATTAATGATCCAAGCATAACATTCACTAATTAACTCTGTCTATTTTTTGGGGGTAAAGTTTCAGATGAGACATTTCGCCTTCATCCTCTTTTATGAGTCTGTGCCGTTACTCTGTATTATTTTGGTATTCTCAGGAGTCAGTTTCATGAGGCAGAGCGCCACCAACAGAGGTGACTTTGGCACTAAAGCTGTCTTTAGGATGTGAGATGAAATAGGCTCTTTAATGGCCGGGGGGCCATTGCGGTCTGAATGACGAGGGTCATTCAGTTGCATAAGGATATTCAACTTGTTGGAAAGCATTATATTTCAAAATGACAACTTTCATTCTCTTTCCTAGTCGTGACTGCACACTGTTGATCACAATTATAAGCTGGCGCGGCGGCGCAGCGGTTCGTGCTGCCGCCTCACAGCAAGAAGGACCCCAGTTGGATTCCCTCGGGGGGAGGGGGGGGGCTCTCTCTGAGGAGTCTCCATGTTCTCCCCCTGTCTGCGTGGGGGTTCGTCTCCACAGTCCAAATACATGCAGGAGGTTCATTGGAGACCCTGGATTGACCAGATGTGTGAATTACAGTGACTGTTCAATATCTTCATACAAATGAGAGAATGAATGGTTGAATCTAGATATGAATGAGAGTGAATGGGTTTGGTGAGAGCGTCGTACCAGAAGGTCAGTGGTTCATTTCTGGCGGGGAGGTTTTCGCTGACGTGACCGGTCGTATTTCTCTACGTGATGTGTGAATGAGAAAATGAATGGTCGTCACTGTATGAATGAGAGCACGGAAGAACATCTCGCTCTTGTATCGGCGCAGAACAAGAATGGGTTTCCCTTGAAAAAAAGGGGAAAACATGAGTGCAATCTTCTTTCAGAGCAGTTCATTGAAGATAAAAACACACTAGCATAATATCTGCAGTGAAATGAATTCTGAGATATCACGTGTGTGTGTGTGTGTGTGTGTGTGTGTGTTGTGATGCAGTCGTGCCCAGTCAACACCATCTGCACTCACACACACACACACACACACACACACACACACACACACACACACACACACACACACACACATACACACACACACACACAACACACACACACCAGCACCGCGGTCACTATCAGCTGGGGGGGTGCATACATTTCTTTCACAAATAATCTAGTCTTTTTTAATTTCAGAGATAAGGCAGAATTGATTGTAATTATGTGCAGCTGGGTCTGTGAGGAATTCATAAAAAATGAGACTGAGCCCATCTGCTGACTGGGAACTTGAGGGGGGGTGACATGGGGTGGGGTGGGGGGTGAAAGGCAGCGACTCTAAAATCATTAAATCGGCCACTATCTCCTCTCCTCTGTCACTCAGAAAGAAAAAAAGAGGCGCTAATGAAATATTAATGCCTTATTTTGAGATTTGCATTAATCCTTCCTTGCCGCTTCTGTCACTCCCGGTTCCTCCCGTCTATTTGTGGAGTTTGAAAGCCGTGCTCAGGATGGCATACAATTTCAAATGAGACGCCTGCATGTACGGGAAGTTCTTCTCATGTTCTTTTCTTTTCTTAAATTAGGGTGCACGTTGCACGGTGTGTAATCATTCTTAGCGTTTTTTAAGTAATTCATTAATTCATTCATTATCAATACCGCTTATCCTGCACTGGGGGTGGGGGTGCTGGGGGCTATCCCAGCTGTCACTGGGCGAGAGGTGGGGTTCACCCTGGACCGGTCCATCACAGGGAAGGAAACAGAGACCTACAACCACATAGAAACACCAGCCATTGATATAGAACTTGGAAAAGTTCTCGTTGTAATTGAATGGCGGGCTCACACCTAACGATTTTCACAGTGGCAGACTGGAAACTGAAAGTTGAGACGAAATTTTTTGAGTTTTACTGGAGCCGAAGCTTTCCCGTCATCTCGGTCCTGAAATATAAGGTGGCAATCTGATCAGTCTTTTCCTAGTCTTGGACTAACGACAATATCAAATGAGTTTTTCAGTCTTTACGGTGACGTAACACAATCCACAACCAATAGATGAGCTCTAACAAAACCAGAAACAGAAAACCTGGTGGACAAACAATCTCCAAAGCGGTATTTGCAGCAGAGACGGTATTTGTGGGCGGTATGGAATAACGGGAACAGTGAAGGACAAAATGGACGATGTCAACTCTGACGTGTCGCCACCGAGAGGAGTAGGAGAAGTGATGGGCTGAAATAGCAGAAGCTCTACAGATACCCGTGGAAAAACATTGCATGTTGGAGAAAAATTGCTGAAAGAATCCAGCCGTAGTCTTATCATCAGTGATCCTGTAAGATTTACACTCTGTAAAATCTCAGTCTGAGACTTAAAACTCTAAAAACCAGTCTTTAGATGAGAGCAGGTGTGAGATGATAGTTTTCCACCAGTCTTTTCCACATCTTTCCAAAATCTTTCGAGATACGGGTGGCATAACAGGCATAACAGTGAGATTCCGTGCTGTTGAGAAACCAAAAGGAACTAATGTGATATAAACAGATCCAGGAAGCAACATATTCCATGAATCAGCGACACTAACCATGCTTGAAGTCATACCGTGGGATATAAGTTATCTATAACATATGGAAGGTATCAGAGAAGAGCTTAATTGTGAATGCATCTATGCAAACCTCTCACAGCCAACACTGCCATCAAGCAGTTCACTAAACTGTGAAGTTGGAGTGCTTGTATTCCAGCTAATGCCCCACTCCCTGCTGGCTTCTCAACATCCCAATATTGAATTAACTCAATTCTTCCCCATCTCAAGATCCCAATTAGCTTGAGGCTGTTTAAAGCACCCGTGGCAACATGGCTGCCTCTTTTCCCTGCAACACTGGAGGAAGTATGTAATGTTTGGCCTGATTTTTTACTAAGTCGGTCTTTTGAAATGCAGATCTTTAGTCTTAAAGCCATGTTCAGATAAGCCTTATAGTCATATTTCAAATATTAGGGCTGTCAAAATGAACACATCGATCCCGTGCTCACTGACTGAAAAACCCACAATTCCATTTACTGGTGCGGATTGGTGCGCCAATGCTATCTTTTGGCAGAAACAACCCTACCAAGATGGACGACTGCAAACAACACAATGGCCTCTGATGGGACGTTAGAGTGCCAAACAAACCCAAGGCAGGATGGCGGAGCCACAGGAAGTAATCGTCAACTTCTGCAGAAAGGGGTTTTCCTTTCACCGAAGCACTTCCTGCTTAAAGTACCATGTCAACACCAAGCATACATGAGTTGGGGATTCCTCAGCAAGAAGTTTCTCTCACCGCAACGCCTGGCTTGGAAAAACCCCTCAGGCGATGTTCGGGCCTCAGATAATGTAAATAAGTGAGTCTGTCTCAGCAGCTACCTACATCTCTATCTTTACCTATATCTATAACTAGAAGTGCAGTAAAAGGTTTTGCACTACCAATTTTTGCCCAAATGTACACATGCATTTCTAATACACCATTCCTTGCAGTGTTGTTGTGTTGTTATGTATTGTGCATCGCTGTAGTACACATTCAGTTTATGACACAAGTCCAGTCATTGCGCTTAAATGCAACATCCAACCAACTGCCGCTCCACGTTTGCAATGCCTGCGGGAGCCGCTGGTGTTGGTGTCAGTGTGGTGTTTCCGACTGCCCGGGCCAAAAATGATATTCTCTTGATCATGGCATTGGTTCAGGGAATCAAATGTGTAAGGCACTCTGATATCAAAAATTCCAGCATGATGACTTGGGGATGAACGTCCACCTCCATCTTTCCACGGTCAAACAATGGCAACTTTTATCACTGTACCGTGAAGCAAAGTAAGTGCAGATCGCTATGGCTGGTATGGAATATTGACTCTGGAAGTGAGCGTTCCTCTGTTGCTGCTTCTCCAGCGGTTGGCGGCGCTTCGTGCTTCATCATTCCCAGGGCAAGGCTTTCCTGTCAGAACAAAGCATTCCACTGCCGTCTGACACAACGCAGTCATTTCGCACCAGTTTTTCACACCGGTTTTCAATTGTTGATAAATGTTGCTTCACACATACGTGGAACGTGGAACCCCCCCCGGTGTCCCTGCTGTGGAAGCCATGCCACATGCACGCTGCAGCGAACGGCAAGCTGCATGCTGATGCCGTTTGCCACTACATTGTCTGATGCTGTCTGTGCCTCCGGGGTGTGTGTGGGGCTGAGTGTGTGTCTGCATCTGAGTGGTGCATTGGAGTTGATGATAATGGGAGGGTGGGGGGGTTGCGGTGTCTAGTGTGCACGCACGTTAAAAAAAAAAGGTGATACTTTGCCGTGCCAATCATTATGACTGATGCTTTTGATCGTCCAGAGGCGCCGAGGACAACAAAGAGCCGAGTTAATAGCAGACGTGGCTCAGATGAATCCAAAGGGTGCCTTCTAAACTCCGGCACTGCCGGGATGATTGGTTGAGTTTGGCCGCGGCGGTCCCGACGGAAATGTCTTTTGTGCAGATGCACATTGTGGATGTGAAAGGAAAATCAGATATAAACCTGTCACTCTCGTATGAGTAACTTTTACTTTTAGAGTTTTCCAAGTCAAAATGTTTTCTGCCGGATTGAACCGCTCCAAGTAATCTCAATTAAAGATCACACGGAAATTCAACCCCCGTCACCTGAAATATACCCGAAACTTTACAAATGCAAACTTTACAGCTGCGGATGTTGATCTGATTAGATTATATAAGGATTGTTTCATTGCAAATTAAGGTAAATGTGTTTTGCAGATAATTAGTTCTACTGCTACTCCTACTACTACTACTACTACTACTACTACTACTACTAATAATAATAATAATATTGGGCAGCAAAGTTGTGCTGTGATTAGCGCCACTTCTTCCATCAAGGAATGTCCCTGGTTGGATTCCCACAGTGGGGGGGGGGCGTTCTGTGTGGAGTCTCCGTGTTCTTTCCACATCTGCGTGGGGTTCCTCCAGGTTCTCCGGGTTCCTACCACAGTCCAAACACATGCAGGAGGCTGCAGTGTTGGTAAACTGTCCAGATGAATGAGAGGATGAAATACGTTATGTCTCTCTGTGAAGTGTAAATAATAATCTTATTATTATTCATTCATTATCCTGCAGGGGGGGGGGGGGGATCATAGTTAAGAGAAACACAATCATTCACTAATGATAACAACAATAATAGGGAACAGCTAAGGGAACAGATAGGGGAGGAATGGCACAGGGGGTTAGAGCGGTTGTCCTTAGAACCGAACAATCTTGGTTCGATTCACGGTACCTCCTAGTCTGTTAAGTGAGACACTGAACCACTTAGCTGCCTTCTGCATGATGGGTTTAATGCAGTGGTCAAAATTTTGCCGGAATTGTGCTCTATGTATAACTGAATGTGACAATAAAGGCATTTGTTGATACCGGTTAGGATGTAAAACTCAGGAGCCCAGTCAAAGTGTGTTGTTAGCGTGATGGAAAATAAGTAAAAGAAATAAAAAAAGGAGCGAGTAAATCGATCAAGTCTTAAATCTGAAATTCAATCGAGTTAATCTTCAAAAGAGAAATTGCGCAGATATAATCGCTCCACTGATTGAGACGCATCCACAAATCAAGATCTCAAAACTTGCCATTGTGCTTATAAACTGACGGACCTCATGAACGCAGGTGCAGACGATGAGAGGTCCCGGACGGGGGTGAATCTCCTAGTGCATGTGTGGAGAGGGAAGCTTGTTTATTTTTTATTTCATCTCATTTTTTTTTTTTATTTCACTCTTTGGAAATCAGAGACCAGTGGGGGAAATTGATCCAGAGGCAGTTCTTGAAAATATGTTTGAGTGATGCTTCTGCCCTCTGTCTCACTCTCTCTCCGTCTCTCTCTCTCTTCTGTGTGTCATTACTGAGTCTAAGCTACTGGCTTCCATAATCCTGGATGGTTTAGTGCTGCTGCCCTGTGATTGGTTAGACATTACATCAGGGTGATGTAATACTCTTAGGACTGGCTAGTGTGTTGTGCATAGGGAGGGAGGATGGGGAGGAGGGCAGGAGGGGAGGAGGGGGGGGGTGGGCTGGGCACCGAGCAAGGGGGGGGGGGGGGTGGGCTGGGCACCGAGCAAGGAGAGATTGGAGGGGGGGGGGGTTACTGAGCAGAACTGTCTCTCTCTACCTCTATCTCTTCTTCTCTCTCCCTCTCTTTCTTTCGCCTGCAGTCAGTGAGTGTGGATGTGCAGCCGCCACAGAAAGCTTCTAATCCCAAAGCACACAGCAGTGCTTTGGAGAAAGAGGGAAATAATCAAGACTGTTTCCATAGGCCCCCGTCTAAAGGCTGGAGATAAGCTTCGCCGTGCATGCTGTGTACTGGTAGCATCTGTGTGTATTGGGGATACGTACACAAAGCCGAAATGGGATTTTTTTGGGGGGGGGCATGTTGAAATTCAATCATTAATTGCAAGGAAGATGATTGTTTGGCAGCGGTGGAAAATGCCAAGGCATTTGGTGTTTGTGCATAATGACTCGTAGCCAATTTCTCACTCCAGTGCGAGGTGCTTTTTCATGGATTCAAAGGTGTTTTACCATATCTCTGTCTTGAGAAGAGGGTTTTTTTTTCCCGCGGGACCATGCCCAAGGCACAGGCAATGTGTTTCCAGACGATTGCTTTCATGCCATGGCAAACAAAATGAAATGAATTAAGAGCTCCCAGATTAGATATCCAGCTTGTTACAGGGATTGATGGTCAGCGATGATCATGTGAAATAAAAACTACAGTTCCCTTGTAACCAAACTAAATTACGACTTACTCACGGAGAGTACCAGCACTTGAGTAAAAATATAAAAATGGTTCTTTTCACGTGGAACTAAATGAATATTAACGTGAAGGGTGGATGTCAGATGTAGTCGGCTCGAAACCGAAGGTACACTCTGACAAACTCGTCGGCTAGATATCGCGCGGCGGGTCGCGACCGCATGTGGATCCAAGGCTTTTCTCTCAGTTTTGCGACTCGTGACCTGAAAAAAGACAAGCTGTACATACGAAGAGGGCGACGGGAAAGGTCCTCGCAGACTGACGGGTGTCGTCAAAACCCCCCGTGCGGATTGAGGTCGTGCATGATATTGAAAAACACTTCTTTGACAGAAAACAAAAACATTGATTTTATTAGTTAACAATGGGATATTAAAGTTGCTACAAGACAGATGACGCATCTTAAAGTTACCCTGCGGATGCTCTTAAGCATTGATTTCTGCATTGTATTTAGCCATTATCCCTGTTTGCTCGAACAGAACAGAACAGTAGACTTTGCCGTTGTCCTGTTGCAGTGACCTTGGGTATGTGGAACTGCAGCGCGGATAATCCGTCCGTTCAGACAGCCACTGCTGACTAGGCTGTGCTTGTTGGTTTCCACCTGTGCTGCAGCACAATAGATCGGGCCGTCTCCGAGCCGCGCGCTCAGTTCTGTTCCATCAAATCAGTCACAGCACCTCTCCGGGACCGAAACTACGGATGGAGGCCCGAAGGCCATAGAGCCGGTGCTGACAGTGGTGGTGGTGCTTCTGCCTGCTGAGGGCTAACAGTCAGATGTTTATGATTGCAAGTTTTCAAAAATAATTCTCAAAAACATTGGCCTCTTAATTAATTTCCTTTTTCTTCTGAAACTTTGCTCTTCCTCAGGCCACCCGTCTGTATCCCTCCCTCGTAGTTTATCCTCCTCCAACATGTTGTAATGCATCTCCCTCTGCACTGAGGTCTTATGTTTATGTGCTGTCTGCACCAGCTACTCTGTTATATAGCTTCCCCGGCACACACTGCACCGCTATCACTGTGACAGAGGTCAGCGAGTGCTTCAAGCACGGCTGATGTCATGCTGCTGCAACCTCGCAGACACACCAACGTACGGGCAGACGGATGGGCCGGCAGACAAACCAACAGGCAGTCTGGGTTTATTTATAGCATCGCCTCTTATGCGTTTCACTGCGAGCCGCGTGGCCACTCATGCCCTGCGGCATCGCAGTTCAGCATTCTACAAGCGCGGGCGTCTGCTTGGCCGTTACTGTACGCATAAAAACGAAACCAGAATTGATCGTGATCATTTTCAGGAAGTATTTTTCTCACCTTTCCATGTGTTAATGTTCATCTCTGGTGGTTAATGATGAGCGCATTGTCCAGCGATGAACACCGTTTCTTATCTAATAAACCGTAGGAGGCAACTGCCATTAGCACAGGCGCTGATGATGATATTCAACTCCCACCGGCAGCGACCGGCGAGCTAATCTGCTGTGTACTATATGCACATACAATGTTGTTACTGTTAAGATACACTCTAATTCCACATTATTCTGCGATTGGTGGAGCCAATAAGGTTGACTTTGAAATGGATTGTTGGTGATTAGCCGGGAATGCCGGGAGAGCGCTGAGGTCTCCCCGGCAAGCCTCCGCAGCTGGCGCCGAAGTCAGCGGAGCAACGATCCAGGTAATTAATTCTTTGACAAGCATCAGTGACTTGGAAAATCAGTAAGAATGGCAGACACTGATCAAAAGGGAAACACGTGGGGAGATGTTTAAACAACGGGAGGAAGAGGCGTCAGTCAAGCAGAGGGCCCGGACAAACGGCGAGAGGACCGAACGCCATACAATGCGGTGCTCCGAGTGCTCTGCGCTAAGTGCAGGCTGCAGGACGTGTCTTCACAGGAGTGCATTGAGTTAGGTCACAACTAATACATACACATCCGATTAGCTGAGGCCACACCAAATCCATAAATACAAATATGCATGTACAGAGAGATGTTGCGCATTCGTCTAACCACTGGCGTCCATTCAAACACGCAAGCTTTAAGGTTATTAACATACTACTATTACAGCGTGCTCACCGTCTACAGTAAACAATTCATGCGTAGGAACTCAATAGAAAATACAGATAAACCTCTCGTGTATATTCCAGTCACAAATTCATGCGTGCAGTACAAACATTATGAATGCACACCCCGGGAACATAACTCAATATGCACACACAGGAATGTGGAGCGGATCGATTCATTTTCAGTATTTATTATACATATTGCACTAAGCCTATTTCTGTTAAATGAAATGCAAACAATGGCCTGGTATTCACGGGCATGAGATCACACACTGTAGATGCAGGAACACACGCCGAACTCTTCATAAATACACAAGAGGTCGGGTCGACAATGCTGCCATAGCCTTGATTAAATCATGTGCGTATCCTTTATTTGATTATAGAAAAAAAGAAATACAGGAGCGGAAAGGCCATAATGAAACATCATCCGCACCGCCATTCCGGACACACTGCTCAGAATACAAAGTCCCTATGCAGGTGTTATTTTCATCCATCAGTATTTATTATGAGAGAAAAATGCGTGGCTGCAGTGGAGCTATTGATCCTGCATTAAATCCCATTGTAAGATTCCTATTCAAGAGTAAGGCGGGAGCGGAAAAAGAAGAGAAGCAGCAAATGTCATGGTGACAACATGTAGCATTGCCAAGGGTAGCTTCATTGATCACGGTAGATAGAAAAGGAAAGGTGGTGGGGGGGTGTATTTTACCAGGACCCCAACCATGTGACATTTTAAAGAAACTGTCCTTTCTATTTTGTCACCCTTTATTGTTGCACACAAAGAGCATGGATCCCTCGGCTGAGGCAATTTGAGCAATGGCCTTCTCAGCCCAGCAAACACAGTGAACAGCCCCTGGAGTACTTTGTCTTATTATATCTATCAGCCGTTAATTACACACTTCACACACTGCATATCTGAGAAAAGTGGCTATTTCCTGCTGTAAAGCCTTTTCTGGCCATTTATCCCCAAAACAAAGTTTGCATGTGGGGAGGACCCTGATCTGATAGGGGTCCCCCCACCTCGCCAGCTATGCATAGCAATCCTGCAAACAGCCTGCATGATTCAGGAATCCCCCAGATGGGATTTGGTTTCAGCAGCACACTGGAAAGTGTGGAGGAGTTGTTGATTCAAAGCCTGCCATGGGAGGAAGCCGTGCAGCTTAAACGATAATTCAGGTCAGAAGGTGTGGCGGTTTGCTAGCAGAGTCAAAGGCTCCATACCGTACCATACCCGATTATCTTAAAACTACTCCGTGGCAACTGCATGGCTCCACATTCAGCTCTGGCCTTCCTCCTCTTTGCCGGGTGTTTATCTGTTGCTAGGACTTCAAAATGTCCGCACTCATTGTTTTTCACCAGGGGGAACGAGAGTGGATTAAGTAGATCTCTTGATCTTTGGAATTACCTCCGACGGTAAGAGCATTTGTTTGAACTTTCAACAAAGGGCCCTGGAGGATCATCAGCCAGGGCTCAAAAAGAAAACAGTCATATTCTGTCTTAAGTGACCTCTCATGGGTTGATATTCTGAGTGACTTGTGTGAGTAATTGATTTACTATGATTTATACAGTCATTCTCTATATTCATTTCTTATCCTGCATTCAGGGTCGGGAGGATGGAGCCTATGAGAGAGGTGGGCTTCACCCTGGAACAGTCGATTGTTGATTTACAAGATGGCAGACAGGGACGCACAACCATTCACCTTCTCATTCCCACCTCATATGGATACATGCAACTATTCACTCGAAGCACCTTTTCAGATTCTAATCCAGTTAAATCCCCAAAAGTCATACCTTTGTTCCCACCTAACGACAGCCATTAGCATATCAACCCAATACCACCTACTTTCTGCTGATCAACAAGCCATCATAATCCAGACCTGCCCACAACCGTGGAGGTTATATTCGGAACCCCCCCACAGGCTGGTGGAAATTAAGAAGCCTCTCGGATGAAGGGTGAAACGTCTTCGAGAGAAGAAATTCAAGTCCAGTTGCCACGACAAGAAGACCAGACATTTATTCACTCTATCATTCACAAATTGCACAGAGACATACAGCCATTCACGCTCTCATTCTTCCAGTCTTTCAAAGCGCTAGATAGCATTCCCTCATTCACAAACACACACTCATCAGACAGGGCAACTGGGGCTCGACTGGGGGTTAAGTTTCAGTGTCATGCAGACAGGCAGGAAGCCGGGAATTGAACCGCCAACCCTGTGATTGGAGGGACGCACTTTCTACAGGATGAGTCACCGGATGAATGAGCCACGCTTCCTCTCCAACTCTCAAAAGATGTGTACAAATTATAAATCAATTAAAGGATGTTTCCATTTAAGTTTGCTTTCTTTCCATTCCTTCATTTGAATCATCCATTTTCTTAAGCACAACACACTTACAGCCATTTACACCCAGCCAAAAGCACCTGGTGATCCACTGTGCCTGAACGCATCCACGGCAGACAGACGGCCGGTGCTTTCTGCTCCAGAACCTGCAACTTGCCCGCGCCAGACAGCCTGGACAGACATCGCTCAACACTTTTAACCCTTTTTTTTAAAAACGGCAGCATCTGAAAGAAAATGGAAGGAAGGAGAATGGAATCGGGGGAGCGTAAAGCACTGCGGTTAATGGCAAGAGGTTGTGCGGTAAACGGTGCGGTCGAAAGTGAGTGAAAACCTTGCACTGCAATAAAGTGATATACACATGAATAATGCAGGGGCGTTTAGTTCACTGCTTAGGCAGGGAGGGATTCACATGTACCCCACTGCCCTAAAGGAGTCCAGCCTATCAAGCCGGGGTCTCC
The DNA here is from genome assembly GCA_901007705.1 of Fistularia tabacaria. Classification (NCBI taxonomy): domain Eukaryota; kingdom Metazoa; phylum Chordata; class Actinopteri; order Syngnathiformes; family Fistulariidae; genus Fistularia; species Fistularia tabacaria. The sequence goes on from CAAKHD010009988.1 coordinate 72,270, forward strand.
ACTCCGGAGAATCCCGGCGCTCCACGTCGTCCTGTGGAACCTTCGACACGAAACCTGCACGTGATCCGCCGGCGTGTGTCACACCCACAGCTCAAACAAGGGGGCGTCAAACGATTACGTGACCTTACAAGGATTCGCCAATTGTGTCATCACGTCATGCATGAGGGACCGCTTCAGTAAAAAGAGCCCTCAGAACACCACAGAACTGTCAGCTTCTTATCGGATAATACTTTGGGGAAGTAAGATTTAAAAAACGAAGAGGAACAGGAAGGGACCAGGGGGAGGCAGGTGGAAAGACTTTTAGTATTAATTGGAGGGAAAGACTAAGAACATCCAATTTTGTCTTCTTGGTTGCCCTAGGGGGTCGCCTAATGACTAATTGATGAACACATGCGTCCAAGTAAAATGATGCCCTTTGCCTTGCCTCACAGTATATTCTCCTTGGCTGCCTTTCAGATTTCTGGGTATTGAAAAGAAGCACACGCTTTGGGAAAGAAGAAGAAAAAAAAAACGTTTTGGTTTTAAAAGGCGAAACAGACAAAAAAAAGGAAAGAAAGAAAAATCAACAAATTACCTCAAATCACATTCATTCATTTGAAAGAGCGAATCTCTTCTGGCTTTTTGGTCCGCCTTTGGGCAAATGGCATTTATGTAGTGGCTTGTGTTTGTGTGCGTGTGTGTGTTTGTGTGTGTGTGTGTGAGTGTGTAGGTATTTACTCCAGCTCTGCCTTGATATTAAACCATTTCATTCCTATTCAGTCAATGCAAATGAGGCCGGGAAAAGTGTCCCCTCTCCAACATATGTGGCTCCTCATTTGCTGCAGGGGCCAGTGAACCGGGGGCTTGGGCGGGGCCACTCCTCACATTGGAATGGTAATTCACCAATCAGTGAAATGACATGCTCGGCAAAATAAGGGAGAGCCGCACAGCTCTGACAGGGACATCAGTTTCACGAAACATTTCCTCCACTGCACCTGAAAACATGGCATAATCATGTGCGGAGGCGATGCACCATGAAATGGAATGGGCGCTCAGATCCGGGGGAGCGGACACAGTGCCGTGTCCACAGAAATGAGGGTCATTCTTTACCCGGAGATGCCAGTGTCAGTGGAAAATGTCCCATAGGTCCGGGTCAGATTTGCAAACGCGGCTTCATAATACTAGTCAAACTTTTAATTTACGACTTGAATTATCCTGAAACATCTGATTTGTACTCCACAACTCAGCACCTGTAACAATAATGCACTTACGGTGTGTATCTTCAATACTAGCCAGAGCAATTTTTTGCCAATACGGTTGTGATGAAATCCTCCAGTTTGTATTGATTCCATCAATCAATGATATCCAAAAGGGTCTTTTTGTGCCCTTGTGAAGCCTCCTTCAAGTCCACTCGTCCATACAGGACAAAACAGCCACTGGCCTTTGCACATCTCATATACAAGTCAAGAAGTGAAGGTCCGCAAACCGGGGCGAAGCCCAGTAGTCCAATCTCACTGTTTCTGGGAGGAATTAGGGCAACAGTTGGCTACTAGACCTGCAGTGTCGCACTCTTCCTGTTTACTTCGGAGTATCCCTCCATCTTGCACTGGGAGGCAGCTCCTCCTCTGCTGTAGGAGCTACCCACCTTGGCTGGATTACCCACTTGGTTCCAGACCTCAGTTAGGAGGCTCCCGCACCCTCTGTCTTGGCTTATAGCCACGTTTCACTCATCTCCTGGCTTGAAAAGCTGGAATGTGATGACGGTAGAACTTCTTCTCCCACTGCAGCCTGGAACTCTGTGGTGACTCATCGCATCACCCGGCTAACCTGATGACTCCTAAGGAACTTGGGCACAAAAACTGAAAAGATGCATGTCTGAACGGCATTGCAATGTCTACAGACGAACTTGCACCTGCATGCAGCTTCTCAAGTATGGACGTTCACAACCAGGCTCTGGCTATTGTTCTTGCTAGGCCCTCACTTCACGGAGCTTTGGAAAGTGATGACCGAGGACATCGGTTTCAGGGCCATCACCCTCTGGATCAGGTCCACCTGCCAAACTACATCAGGAAACACTGTTGTCTTTGGCAATGACAGGTCGGTGGATACAAGTGTTTCGTCACAGCCGGGCGTTGGAAACGCTGCTCGTCTTGTCAAAGTTGACCTCTTTCCCCTGCTGCTCTTTCCCCTTTCAGTTACTTTGTTGCCTCCTCTGGCTTGCAGCTGCTTCTATATTTCCGTGGGGGACAGGCAGAATTGGATGCAAAGTGTCTTTTAATCGACAGCACATATAGTGTGACTTGACTGTTTACAGACAACACAGCAAAATGGCTTCTCAAAGGCTCCCCCAAACCAAACAACCCATCCATTTCCCGCCGAATTATTCAGGGCCGGGTCACAGGGGCAGAAGCCTCAGAAGAGAGGGAGAGTCCCTCTCCCCGGCCACTTGGTCCAGCTCTACTGCGTCCCCAAGCCAGTCGAAGGACATAGTCCCTCCACTGGTCGCGGTCTTTTCCGGGGCCTCCTCCCAATGGGATGTGCTGGAACACCTCACCAGGAGGCGACCAGGAAGCATAATGACCAGATGTCCGAGCCACTTTATCTTGCTCCTCTTGATGCGGAGCCCCACTGTAAGTCCCTCCCGGATGACCGACCTTCTCGTCCGATTTCTAAGGGAGAGCCAAGACAGCTGCAGTGAAACAATCATGAGTTAGACACGACTTTACCTTGCAACCACCTAGCTACTTGGTGAAAAAAAATCCACCGCAGCTCTTAAAACTACACTCTTAATCAGACATGAGTTATCCTTTAGATGCCGCTCGCATGTTTTGTCTTTGAGCCGGTAGCATAGATTCACTTGCAACCCAAAAGACGGCTGATGCTTCCACCTACACCACTAGATGTCACTGAACTGCATGGATTGGTCCTTTAATTTCTGAGCTCCAGTGAAAAAACATCAACTTCTATTCATAAAATCCAATGCCTACGTTCTAACAGACTTTTGTTTGTCGGGAGAAAGAGAACAAAAGGATTGTAACACAAACACACAGATACTACATAAAAAAAACAAACATGATGCGCATCCATAAACGAGCCTTTCTCTGCTGGATGAATCGGCAGTCCTCCAGGACCAAGAAGTAATTCCCTTTATCAGCCAACATGAATGTTAAAGTTTTGTCCTGGAGGGGCCACTGCTGTCATGAGCGCTAGTCATGGACAGCGGTGGATGGAGGGCAAGCATGGGGGTCCAGAGCTGAATGGGAAGCTTAGCTTGATTAGCAGGAGCTGTGAACATCTTTATCTTCAGCTCCACATTAACAGAAACATCTACACAAACGGATAGCCCAACACAGGAGAGCCACCACTTCAGGACAGGAGTCCAAGGTCCACGTACACCTGGAGGATAAGGGCCGTTCCCTCGAAGATTGCAATGTTTTTGCCAGGGGAGACAAATGGTTCGAGAGAGGAGTCAAAGAAGCCAAAATGGAAAAAAAAACATCTCTGAACAGGGGGCCTTAGGCACGACCTTTCACCCACATACAACACTGTACTGGCATCAATACCAGGATGGATAAGCACACGTGGACCAGGCCCATCTGCACCCTCCAAACAACCTGGAAGGATCTACCACCAGAACCAGCCCCTGGTAATTTCCACCTGAGCCTCAGTCCATGTGATCCAACAGGTTTCACTCCTTTGTTTCACATTCCGAGGCTTCACCTTTTCAGATTCTAATCCAGGTAAATCAGCCAAAATTGCGCTTTTGCTCCCACCTAACGACAGCCATTAGCATAACAACCCCTCTCCACCTATTTTCTGCCGATCAACTCTGCATTTGCATAACAAGCCATTGTAACCCGGACCCGCCCACAACCCTGGATGAGGGGAGCCACGTCTTCAAGACAATAAAACCAAGTCCAGTTGCCATGACGAGAAGATTTTGACAAGAATTCACCATGACCTGGATGACTGAGAATCCTCCACAGACAACAGACAGATGCACATTTAGACCAGCTTGAACACAATACAGCACTACAATATCGATTAATTAATTAATTCATTCATTCGTTATCTATACTGCTTATCCTCCACCTGGGAGCCAATCCCAGCTGTCATTGGGCGAAAGGCTGGGTTGAACCTGGACCAGTTGATCACGGCCACACACAGAGACATACGACCATTCAGGCTCTCAATCACACGTCATAGAAAGGCCTCCTGGTGGAGTTGAACCAGGGACCTCCTTGCATGAACACCCAATGAAGCACTAACACCAATGCACCACACTACAAAAGCAAGGGAGAGAAGACGAAAGGTTCCCATGACCGAGGACCTTTCGGTGATGACTGAGACGTTGCTCTTGTGGAAATGAAGACAGGATTACAGAGCAGGATGGAAACCTCCAGATGTGCAGACGTGCAGTCATTATCTTCATGACGAGAAGAATTGCCCGAGTTAGTATTCAAACGTGTAGATAAACAAAAAGAAAAGCACAAATGATGCCCAGAGGACAGAACCGGGGCATAGAAGCCCTTTCTTGGCAAACATCGTTCGGCTGCGAGACAGAATGTATCTGTGGGCGTGAAACAATTACACACAGACGTGATTGACACGGAACAAACAAAGGGTGGGACATATTGTGCTGTTAAACACAGCTTAAGGGGTAATCTAACAATGTGTTAATTCAGATGGGAGGGATAGCGCTCCACCATATATGTACATGGATACACATGGGTATGTAGAGTATCTACTCAGAATGAGATGTACAGTGACAAATTTGAAATATACTAATGAGGAATACATTGGAATATGTTAGAATAAAGTACAAGGAGATAGATAGATAGATAGATAGATAGATAGATAGATAGATAGATAGATAGATAGATAGATAGATAGATAGATAGATAGATAGATAGATAGATAGATAGATAGATAGATAGATAGATAGATAGATAGATAGATAGATAGATAGATAGAAGGATGGATATTAGGTACTCTGTCACACTACAAAGGTAGAGATAACAAGATAAGACAAGATAGGATAATACTTTATTGATCCCCATAGGGGAAATTTGTGTATCGCAGCAGCGCAACAATAACAATATCAAAAACACAGCATATAAATATGCACAACAAAAAAAGAGAAAAAAAAAAAGTTAGAAAAGAAAGACTAAAGAATATATTCATGCGCATAATATATATACATGTATACATATATACACATATATCACCATGCATGCCCATACACACATATACATACATATATACATACACATACCCATACCTACATATATATCTACACATATACACACATAGATAAATAATACACACAACAAGCTAGTATATATACGAACTGAAGTGGATATTTGTTATATATGCATATATTTGTTATGTATATAATGGACTTACAGAATTGGAATAGGATTTATATATACAGAATGCCATGGATACATAAAGTATGTATATATATATATATATATATATATATATATATATATATATATATATATATATAAATAAACATACTGAATGTGATGTGTAATTAACTAAGACACTGGGAATACATATATACAAAGAACATAATGAATTAGTTACCTGGAAAATACTGAATATACCGACAATCATTGAATATATATATGAAGAATGTACGATGAAACAATTCTCCAAACAAACAAATAGCATAGATAGGTGGTTATTCTCGCTGATTTTCCCTTCTCTGCGATATAGTTTTTCAACGGAGCGGTTTGTGCCTTAGAAGCAGGAGTTGAATTGTTGTTCAAAAGGCGCCGTGGACCTAAGAGGAAGAGCACGAGAGACCATCGAGTCTAATGTCCTCGCACAGTGCAATCTACCTTGTTGACTTTGTCGCGTTGTCGTCCACGTTGGACGGCATCCACTCCACCGTATCCGTGCCCAGATGCTCCTGGAGAAATAAGTGGATTTTGCAGAAGGGTGGCAGATATACTGTATATATTGACACTCGGCGTCGATGGATAGTCGTGCCCTGATGGGCTTTTGTGAAGTGGCCTGGGATTAGCTTTAGAATTTTTTTTACACTGATGTCAACCTGGCTCATCACGAAAGGTACCCCCTTTATTTATCTTGAAAGATTTTGGATCACGGGACCTCAGTGACCTCCGGCATCACCCACGAAGGCTGCATGGTCCACCGCAACCAGGTCTCATTCAGGAGCGACAAATGAGGAGACACACCCCCGCCTGAGACACAGAAACAACACCATGTGATAGAACTCTGGAAATTACCTTGGGGTTTTGCACATAGATTCTGATGAATCCTTGCTTTTATTATTGTAATGACAAGGAGTACGTAATTGTTTTTTTAAGAGAAAATTGCTTTTTTGTTTGTCTCATTGCTGTTTTCTCCGCAACATCAAGAGTTTATAGCCGGCTGATTATTATTATTTTTGTTTTAGTGGAATGGCTCCCTAACAATAACACCACTGGTGCATTAAGTCTCAATAAAAGCAAACTGAACACCAACATGTATGATGGTTATGCTAAATGCACCCAACTAATGGTTTCATTAACAGTTAATGTAAATTCAAAATGATAATTTAGTCGAATTGTTCTTGCATGTACTCAATGACACTGAACACTTGCCTTCCTTGCACTTCTTTTGGAGCTTTGGATTTCTATTTGAATGCACAGTGTGCGTGTGTGTGGGGGGTAAAAAACGACTTAAAGTGTCCGTTTTTTTCATTTTTTTTTTTCCGTTAGCCGCATACTTTAATTAACTTGCGCTTTTGTACGGAATATTACGGTACCTATGAGGCAGTGAAACACCGGCTCTGTTTGTACAACATAATTTTTAAAGACCTTCATGCTTCATTTTATTTGTTGAGCAATGGCGGGGTGCTGGGTGATATCACTTCTGTGTCAGGATACGGATGAAGATGAAAAACTAAACTTTAATTTCAAGGATATACATCTTATTTAAAGAAAAAAAGATTTTCAAACACGGGAGATTATTGCATAGGCTTTAATTCTTCCAGGAGGACTAGAAAAAAGAAGCATTATCTTGCTCAGAGGCTTATTTCTATCACTGATTCTTTCCAGAGGACTTCTAATTTATTTATTTATTTAGTTACTTTTACTGATAATAACAGATGTTGAGGGACGTCTCGGAGGCTTTGCTTATACAGAAACATGCAGGCGGTTCATTGGAAACCCTAAATTACCCAGATGTGGGAATGGAGGGTGAATGACTCTGTGTCTCTATATGATGTTTTAATGAGACTGTGAATGGTTGAATGTTGCTATGATTTGTGAATGAGTGAATGAATGGTTGAATGGGTGGACCCCGCCTCTCGCCCAATGACAGCCGGGATAGGTTCCACTCCTTGGGAACCTGAATGCAAGATGAGCAATATAGATAATGAATTAATGAAAGAACAAACGAGGGATTTTGGTGGATAACTGAATTTTCTATCTATGCAGAGGATGCACACTTTAGATATGTTAGCCTTTAAGGACCAGCGAAGTGTCTGGAGGCGGAGCCTCGTGTCCTCGCCTCTGGAAATCAGAATATTTCCATCTCCAGCTGTGAGGATGATCACATCCTTGACCAGCATTCAACAGAGGGTTAAAAAAAAAAGAGATTAGTCAGCGTTCCTTCTCCCTTCCCACTCCTGCCCCCGCCTCCACATCGCATGACCCCATGTAGCGTTGAACTGCGGCCAGGCGTCCTTTTCCAGAGTCGGAATCCCGGCGGCTGCTTGTCAACTTCAAAGCGGTCGAAGCGCCGCCGTCTTTCTTAGCCTCCAAATCTGCTCGGTCTTATTACAGCTGCGCGTCGGGGACAGAGCGACCAGTGTTCGCAGCCGTGTGTGCGCAGACAGAGCGGGCAGTGTGCAAGGTCCGCCGATTAACCCCTGGGCCGGGGCTGCTGCCCGTAGTCAGACGGATCGGCTTTCGCCGGCCCCGGCCCCTGTAACGGGAGCCGCTCCAACAAGCCACTTCAAAGAGACGGGGGCCAAACAAGAATGTCAGGTTCAGGAGCGGGGGGGGGGGCAGAGTGGGAAAAGCAAAGGGGGAGGGGTGGGGAGGGGGGAGGGGGGGGGGGGGGGTCCTGGGGGGAAAGGCGTGCTTTCCCCCCGGTTGGG
>CAAKHD010009997.1:1849-13927 GCA_901007705.1 Fistularia tabacaria
ATGAGTTTCACTGGGTGTGTGTGTGTGTGTGTGTGTGTGTGTGTGTGTGTGTGTGTGTGTGTGTGCGGCAGGGTGCGTAAGGATAACCTGAACAGCTGCAACAGCGGCGTGAACATGGAGGATGTGGACTGCGGCGGCGGTGGCGGCGGCGGCGGCGGCGGCGGCGGCGGCGGCGGTTCTTCATCTCTGAGCCACAACCGTCCGTCCTCCGTGACCTCCAACAGCCTGAGCCTCTACCAGCACAGAGCCCGGACCACGCACGGCCACAGGCATCACAACGCAGGTATGCGCGCGCACACACGCACACACACACACACACACACACACACACACACACACAAACACAAATTCACCAAGATACGATTTCATATTAGCTTTAGTCAATTTAAATTTAAAAAAAAAACTGCCAATTTCGTCACGTATTTCCGCTTTCTGCAGGATTGTGCAGACACAGCCGGGAAGTTACAGAGAGTTGAAGGTCCCTTGAGAGGAAAGTGAATTTTCCTCGCCATAATTCTTATATCAGTGTATTAAATAGTCATTAACTTTAAAAAAAAAATTGGAGATGGTTTAAAAATGTGAGATTATTCTCTCTGCGCTTTTATGGGGTTTTAATTTCCCCTTCCTCGCCACGACGGCCGCAAGTGACCGATGGCGGCGCGGGGTCAACACGCACTTCCTGCGCGCCCATATGAAAAACGCCTCCGCCGTTTTTTTTTTTTCCCGTCCCCGCCGCCATGACGGACCTGTCTGTTGAAGTGCCGTCCAGGTCTGCCAGTGCACAGATGTGACCTGATTTTTTTTTCCTTGACTAATCCCCTCCCTGCTCCCTGACCCGTCCATCGGACATATTGCCTTTAATTCCCATCAATTGCAATATGATGAGAAGGTCCCTCTTTTTTTTTTTTTTTTTTCCCCCCTACCAAAAATTTTTTTTTTTCATCTCCACATCACTCACCGAAGCCGTTCTGATTACTTCCTTTTCAAATTCATACTAGATTCTTTGTCGCTTACTTAATCCACTTAGCAGGTAAACGGACCTCCCCTCTCATCTGTAATCCCCCCTCCTCCCGGTACGTCCCATTCATTTTACCTGTATTTTTAAAAAAGAAAAAGAAAAAAATAAAGGAGTAGGGAGTAGCTGTATTAAAAAAATATATATATTGAAAAAAAAAAACAACTTTTTTTTTCACAACCACACATTAAGATAAGATAAGATAGACTTTATTGATCCCATAATGGGGAAATTCAATTGTCACAGCAGCGTGACAAATTGTAGGAATAGGAAATAAAAAATGCAAAGAAAAAAAGCCAAAAAGTGGCGTGTGTTCATGCGTGCATGTCGGGTTTCATGGGATTGTTTTGTTTTACCGTGGGGTTTCCTGCGTGTTCTCGCAGCCAGGAGAGAGTATCGCAGCAGGTCCGTGCAGCCTCAGAGCCAGCGCCCACCTGTCAGCAGCCAATCCGGACCCATCCTGGACTCGGGCTCCAACCACGGGCTGGTCCAACGGCTCTCCAACAGTCAGCTCTCCTTTAACACCTCGATAGCCTCTATTTTCTCCCAGGTAAAAAAAAAAACAAACAAACACAAAAAAAAACAAAAAACATGAAATATTAATGTACTCCCTTCTACCTGTGCTCAGATGCTAAAAGCTAATCTCTTTGCAGGTTCCCCGTCTCTCAGGAGCCGGTGGGATTAGCTCGCAGATCCAGGCGGCGCAGCATCAGCACCGCTCCAGCCAGGTAGCAACTCCTACCTCCGTGGACCATACCATTAACCTCAAGGGAGGGGGGGGGAAGCCAAAACAATGCATTTCATAGTTGATGGCACGGTTTGAACATTTTAAGTGCATCTCCTCCCTCCAGGTCTCCTCGTCCTCGTCCACGCTCAGCCTGCTTTTCGGGAAGCGGAGTTTCTCCAGCGGCCTGGTCATCTCCGGCCTCTCCGCCGCCGAGGGCGGGAACACCACCGACACGCAGTCGTCGTCCAGCGTCAACATCGCTCTGGGGCCCTCGCACAGGTCGGGCAGCCGGGCCACTCAGGTAGGCCGACGCCGCAGGTCCTGGAGATGCTTCTAAAATGAATTTACTTGAACGGGTGCCCGGGATGGGGGGGTTAGAAATTTAAGATAAAAAAAAAATTAAAGTTATTTTTATGGAGTTTCCGTGGCTCTTTAAAAAACATGAAATAGATTTTAAAAAATTAAGGCCTTAAATATAATTTTAAAAAGCATTTAATTCAATATCTAGAGGCATGAAAAATTTAAATTCACTTTAAAAATCATTCTAATTTGCAATTTATTTTGATGAAGCTACATAAAGATTTAATCATTTTGATTGGAAAAGTGTAATGATCAGTGATGATTGACAAGTTGAACCCTTCAACTTGCTATTGCTTATGTGCGCTGTTCTGACAGCCCACATAAGTTGGAGTTGGCTGAACCCCCCCCTGAAAATAAGCAAAATTAAAAGAAAAAAAAATTATAAAAATAGAACAAAAAGTAAATATGCATTAATAATTAGAGACAAATTCAGAATCCATGGGATTTTTTTGTTCTATTGTCACTCAGAAGGTCATATGTAAAGATCTGCTGCTGTGCAAAATCTATTCCACATCTAAGTGATTGACGTTCTCGTCAATAAATGTATCTGCAGTTTGAAATTGTTTTAAAGTGGCATTAAAAAGCATTCAATTGGATTAGCTGATACCTGCAGAAACCCTGTTTTGCATCTACAACTGAATAGTCTAAAGCGCTGGCGCGACCCCACGACCAGTCAGGGTTCAGGAATGTGATGGAAACATCTGAAGATAAACCTTCCGCTTTCATCCGAAGGGGTCTTTAAATAGCACAAACAAGCATCTGGACGTCTTGTGACAACACTGGAAAGGGTTCAAATGCCAAGTGACACAGGTGCAGAAGATGCAGAAGATGCATAAGATGCATAAGATGCATGATGGGGATTTTTTAATTTTAATTTAAATTTTTTACAAGGAGATATTCGTGGCTATTAGTACATTCTTCAACTGGGGTTTCTTGGATCCTCTCAGTGGCTGAACTTTTGCGAGTGTCAGCCTGATAAAAAGGATGTTTTTTGAGACATGTACGCATAATAATCATGATTATAATCATAATAATAATAATACATTTTATTTAAGGCGCCTTTCTTGACTCTCAGGGACACAGAACAGATATATGAACAAAATACAAATTTTAAAGAGACAATCAGAAAAGTAAAGGGATAGATTGGTATAAAAAACAAACAAACAAACAAACAAACAAACAAAAAAAAAACATTTTACATTTTGTTACAACTGTTTGTGATGCCGTTGGAGTTTCACTCATGGGCTCTTCAGAACCTTAGCTGGAAAAAGACATGGCGTGTCGAAGAATGAGCGGGCAGGCTGCGTTTAAAGCAGATTGGATTTATCACAAATTAGGGTAAACTTTGATGCTTAAACCCTGGATTATGGGCTTTGCAGCTGCAGGAAGCCCCCCCCCCCCAACCCCCAACCCTCCCACCCCTCGCCGGGCGGTGGGAGAGACTAAGCTGTTTGGACGTCTCGTGGTCAGGGGGAAGCGACAGGAGAAGGCCCTCGAGAGAGGAGCCGGGAGAGAACGCTATTTCGGAGTTAGCGGTGAGCAGAGGATTGATGTTGAGTCGCTAATGGCTGGAAAGCATGGCGGGAAAACCCATGACTTCCACGGCCCGGCCAAGGAGGGCGTCCTCCGTATTGAATTTTCATTAAGATCCATGACCGGCACTTATTCTTTAAGAATCAGGAGAAAATCTAAATGAGATATTCATTCTCCCACGCCATAAGGAGAGGTCGTTTGCCATCCCGAGGCCGGTGAGTCGGCGGCACGGACGGCGTCGATGTATCTCAAAAAATAAAACCTAACAAGTGCCTCGTTAGGGGAAAATAAAATGGTTTTCAGGCAAGAAAGTCTTGACTTCATACAAAAAAAATAAAAAAATAAAATCAGAGTTTTATAAGTGAACAAGCTGTGAAAGAAGGGCATTATGTGAGGAATACATTAACATCTGGTGGGGTTATATTGCTTTTGGCTCACAAAAAATATTATCTCAAATACTAAAAATAATTTCCCCGAGGATGGTAGTTATATTTAGTGCCCCTTCCAGACCCGCCGCTCAGTATTTTCTACAAGTTTTTCTCATTGTATATATATATTTGTATTTACATTTTTCTAATTGTACTTTTGTATTTCAATTTTCGCACCTTGCTGCGATGATAATTTAATATTCCCCCTGGAGATTACCATCTATCTATCTATCTATCTATCTATCTATAAAGATAACAACTTAATAGGTAATATTCTTGTCGAAATCTTCTTGTCGTGGCAACTGGACTCGAATTTCTTCGCACATTCGACCCTCATCCGAGAGGCCTCTTCAGCTCTGAATCAACACGCAATACTTTTTATTTTGATGTATTGACTTGATATACATGAAATCAATTTTATGATTGGGATATTTTGGATTTTTTTTTTTTATAATTCTGACCTAAAATTCGTCTAATAAAATAGACATTTGACATATTTCTGATCATTTCTCCCCTGTATTGCGTTTGTCCAGTGGACATCGGAGCCGTACGAAAGCATCGACGCGTCGTTGTCCAACGCCGGCGTCACGGTGAAGGGCGGCATACAGTCATGTGACCAAAGCGGCGGCCAGGGATTGGACAAGAACCCAGAAGACTCGGCGTCGGCCTCCACGGCTCCGGAGGGGACGGAGCAGAAGAGCGCCTGACAAGCAGGATCCACACGGCTCAACGGGGAGGACCGCAGAAAGCGTGACAAATACACACACACACACGCTCACACACAGTGAACACGATCTCACACACACACAAACACACACACACACAAACACACTGCGAGCGCACCACCCACGCACATGAACTCGGCTCCCAAGCATGTGGCGTCACCTTGTTGTCTGAATGTAAACAAGTCTGTAAACACCATCTTGGATTTGGTTGATGAAATAAAAAGACTTTTTTTAAAAAAAGAAAGAAAGAAAGAAAAAGAAAAGAGGTCTCCTGGGATTTCTAAGCGTGTTTTCTGAGGCCGTCCACGCACCACATAAGTGTTATTCTATGCTAGCTAACAGAAACCCGGAAGTAACAGGCGTGGTGGGCGGGGCCTAATAAATCCTCAGCGTGACATTGAAGCTGACAATAATAATACTTCTTATTTAAGGTGCCTTATTCAGAACATGTCTTTTGAATTTAACTCTTTAATCATATTCTATTTTTTTTTACTATTCACATGTCGTGGCTATAAAAATACATTTTTAAACGTCTTATTTAAAGAGTTACGTTCCAGCCGAAGAAAGACACAGTCACATTTGGCAAAAATCTATTAAGTATTTATTGTTGGTTGTTACATTTAGATTTCTTTCTCTAGCAGCACTATTAAATTACAGATATTCAAGGGCAGTTACCGTAGACTGGAGTTTTTCTCTTAATGCAAGATGTCGTCGTGTAAACAAAGACAGACTGAACCGTAGACCCGAATGTACCACATCTGTACATGCTGTGATGGCGACACATCATAGAAGTTAAAGGCAGATGAGCAACATCTTTTTTTTGTGTGTGTTTGATATTAACGGAATAAAGAACAGCGAAATAAACCATGTTTAAATAAATTACAAAAACAGGAAAATAAAATGAACAGCATTTTTTTTTTCCGAGACAGTTACAAGCTCAGCTGTATTTGATATGGCTGCTCGAAAAGAAAATAACCCACACCCGTCACTCAGCTTTTTGTTACAAGTCTTCAGGTTTGTTGGTTAGATGATTCACAGATATGACACAAACCCACAGCGGTGACGTGAAAAGACGAAGAACAGCGGTTTCATAGTGAACATCGTGAGTCCATCGGTTGTCTATATTCCAACATTTTGCCCGCGTGACCACTGATAATTAAAAACCAAAATGTTTCTGGCACATTTTCCCCACCTAATAGTTTTTTTTATTCTTGCTGAAAAGCTCAGAACATCAGACAACTCCCCACAGTCGGGACTGGATGGCAGTTCACTTGAAGGAGAGAAGTAAAAATGAAATTTAAACACTTTTGCTTGGCTTTGCATAAGGACTGTGAACAACGGGCTAATACCTCTGCAGCTCAAATGCACCAATTACAGTGAATATATTTGACGGATTTCTCCGGCTCGTATGTCTTCACGTCAGCTGCTCCAGTATTTATGCTCAGATGGGCTGATCCACGGACGGGAAGGGAAAACCCGGATATTAGGTGTCTCTCTGTTCTCCCACCCAAGTCTCAGTAAGGAAGCATGTTCCCTCAAAATGCTGATTTACTCCTCTGACAGCCTTCCTCCATCGTGAACATCCTCACACGGCTAAATTTGTGAAAGTCCAACTGAAATGACATTTAATCATCTCTTTGCAGCCGCCCGTATTGGCCGTCCGATGAAACGTATTCTTATCAGACTCATTGAAACAAAGAATGAGTCCGTTTGATGAAATATTAGAAACGCGCCGCGTTGACTCAGCGGGCAGAAGGCATATTTGGCTCCGTGTCTCGACGGCAGCTGACAGACTGCGAGGGAACCGAGACAAACCCAACGTGCGGCGCCCGCTGGGTCGCGGGCGGAGATCCGAGAGCTCAATGTCACGTCGCCTATCAGCCCAGAGGATGAGCCTCTGCAGGTGAATCTACATTTTGTTTACGGTACACGCTTCAACTAATGAGGCCCAAGGTTATGTATGAAACGCATCTTTTAATTTAGGGGAGTAAAAATACAAAATAGCCTCACTGAAGGATGACGTGATCCCAGTGGAAGGCGGATATTTCACTCGTGGTTTTCCACCTCAATGAGAATGGGGGCTCTTTTTTTTCTATTTTTATCCGGCGACACGGATGCAGCTAATTCAATCAATCCATCATGAGCATGAAGTGATAATAAGGATGTATATCTCCCTTTTGATTTCTGACTTACGTGAGATTTGCATACTGTGTCAGTTGTCCTTTAACAATTTTAAGCATTTCAATATGAGAAAAAAAAAAAACAAAGGAAAACGTTAGCGTTAATGCTACTGGAAATGGTGAAAGCCGCCACGACACATTGTTCAGAACCGTCGTTCAGAGAAAGGCTAAAGACAACACAATTTAAAAGTCTTTCGCTTTACACAGATTCACACGGACGTTCATTTTGCACCAGATCTGTCCTGCGGGGGGACAAAGTCACATCCCTGTAAGACACGTCAAGATGAGACAGGTCAGCGTTGCGCTGATAGAACGGAAAAAAGCCTTGTGAAATGCTACAATTGAGGGATTCCTACATCAGCCAGAGCCGATCGAGGGTCGACGACCCGTTGACTTTTCACGACAAAGCGATCCTGTCGCTCGGGCCGATCGAAACAAAAAGCTTTCCGAGACCGTTTGGTGAAACTGTACAGTCAACCGACCGCGCAAACTCACTCTCGCTCGCTTTTGTTTTTTTTTTTGAAGGTCAACGCGTCATTGGCTGACCTGTCACTCCAGCGTTTCAAAACTGGAGGTCACAACCGCCTCGCGCGGCGTGATGATACCGATAACAAACAAAATAAATAAATGACACATCGGTGCCTTGTTCGACATGAGAGAACACAAGGCTAAATATGCATTTCCCGCCTTTCTGTACGCGCGTCAGGATCTCGGCCAAAGTCGTCAAGAGAAAAGAAAAGCTGTGAAAAGCCGCGCTCCGCCGAGCCGACGCAGCAGAGCTCGCGCGCCGCCCAGTTAACTGGTGTATTTGCTCTGCTCATGCACGTTGAAATAACCAACCATATTCTGTACTTGTTAATAAAAAGAGGGTCACTGAGTCATTCTATTCATGAGACACTCAAAAACAAGAATTAAGTACCCATAACCGTGTCAATATTAGTGAAACATACTAGAAGAAAAATATGAACCTCTCAAAAGAGTTTCTGATATTTTAAATTGTCTGCATACTGCAGTACTTGAATACATACTCATACAGTATCGTTTATAGCAAATAACTGAATTATTTCATTTATTTAGCAAAAAGCATGCTGAATAGAAAATATGTCACTTTAACTGTTTCGGTGACAGTAAATTTTTTTAAATTTTCCACCTGCAGCTCAACTTCCTACGACGGATCTATCTACAAAGGCATGACAAAAAAAAGGTTTTAGGCATCTAAATCAATAAAGAGGTGAGCGATCGCCTAAATCCGTTGAACAAGTTGAAAAACAAAAAACAAAAAACAATTTCAACGAGTGCCTGCACAATCAGATTCTCAAAGTACCACAAAACATCTCCAGAGAAGATACAATACAACATGAGGTTATCTGGAGTCACATTGGAAAGACTGCGGTATATCTTTCTTTTTTTAAAATACAACACTGATCCGTGTCTATTGGAACTGCTTTAAACAGTGTTGCGCGCTCATGTGTGTGTGTGTGTGTGTGACGTTACAGAGAGAGCTAGTAAGAAAACGACATGGACACCGAAAAAGACAATAAGATCTTGAGGTCTGTTGTGAAGCATTAAGAGGCACCAAAATTGAACCGTAGGGCACACAACAACAAAGTGGGGTTGAATCCATCTCTCTTGAGCTGCGATGCGACGGTGAGGAGCGCGCGAAAAAAATAAAAATAAAAACATTGTCGCCGCCCCTCTTCACCGTCTCCACTCCAGAACAAGAATTAGATTTTTTTTGTACAAGTAGAGACATTTGAAAAAAAAATTTTTTTAAAAAGAAGAATATGATAGAAGTAAACCGTCACACAGCTAAAAGTGGCCCGGACGCGCCAAAGTGAATGGTCTCGTAAGCAATATGTTATTGATTGTTCTTTTGTCTTGTGTATCAGTGGAGTACGGAGGATTAAAAACAAACAAACAAACAAATAAAAAAAAGACACCCCACGTCTGCTCATGTGCTGCTCATGTGCTACTGCATCAACACAGTGATAGTCTGAGTAGATATGGATATGAAAATAAAAATGGGTTAAATGATGAAGGACGAGAGAAAAACAAAAAAGAAAAACAACCCCCCCCCCCCAAAAAAGCTCCGGTTGTTTGCAGATGACATGATGCTGCTCGTCGCGAATTCAAAAAACAGCCGTGCATCGCCCGCTTACAAACAAGTGTGTGTGTGTGTGTGTGGGGGGGGGGGTGTCAACGGATGTTACCGGGTTTTGCTCGGACTCAGCCCTTCAGACCACAACAACAACAACAATAACAACACCACCACCAATAACAACAAGGAAAAAAAAAAAAAAAAAAAAAAAAAAAAAGGGGTAACCCAACATCGCAGTGGAAAATGACAGCACATCATCTACCTCACGAGACGGGGCGGAACGACAACATTTGCCAGGCGAGTCTCGAGTCTGCAGGCGGGGTGGATTCCCGAGAGAAATAAAAGTGGAACCCCGCCCGACCCCGGCCTGGGAAATGTCTCGCGGGGTCGGCTGCGGTTGTTCGTAGCCCGAGAGCGAACGTCGGTTTGTCAGTCGTTTCATCGTGAGTTCGGGTCGCCTACGTCATCTCACCAAGACTCCAGCACACAGCCACATAATGTCAGACAACACATTTATTTGTTTTCAGCAAAGTTTTGTTTTTTTAATCATCACGAAGGCATATACTATTTTCTCTGTATATTACTTGTTTTATATTATATATTTATATATCTATATATATATATATATCATATTTATATAGAAACAAAAATAAGCATACATTTTTGCTGAGTAAGATTGAAGAATATCAGCAAAGGGCAATGTAAACCATGGTCCATCTAAAACAGGTGAAAGGTGCGGTACCTCGCCCTTTCCCAAATCACCCACAGTAACAGATTTGCATAGGCAAAAATGGGATTAGCCCTTAGACAGTGGTTTCCTGAATTATTTATAGAGATGCAAAAATCTAGTTCAGCTTAACACAACTAAAAACAAACATACATACAAACAAAAAGAAAAATGTAGATTAGGCTAAGCTCTCTTTAACCCCTCTGGTCATATACATAGTCATTTTTCTGTGCACATTTTGTTTACAGTGTTAGGCTTCAAGTAGATCTAAAAACAACTTGTACATCGATAACTAAATGTGAAATAAATTAACCAACATGAGAGGTAGTGAAAAGCCTACAGAGACGTTCGTTGTAGTTTTTTTTTTCTTTTCATAAAGGAGAAAAAAAAAAAAAAAGAAACGTGTCAGTAAGGCCAAAGCTTCGAAAAACCCCCTTCATCCCGTCGGGACACTTCAGCTCTAAACCCCTCTTTTTTTGTTTTTTGTTTTTCTCGTCAGTAAAACCACAGCCATGTTTCAAAACCCACTCACTTGGAAATGGAAATTGGAAAATTTAAAAAGACAAAAAAAAAAAAAAAAAAAATCTAAACCGAGCGATGACACTACATCACTTCATATCGCAATTGCTCGCAAAAAATCCACATTTCAAATGCAGTCATTAAAAATAAACAACTGTGTACTTTTTCCTCCCACTGTGTAAGTCTCAATAAATGAAGAGGAAAGTATGTAAGCAGAAAGAGCTGGCTTTCTGCTGGCTCCATCCTCCTCGTAATACACTCCCAGTTTGTAACCCATGACTGCACACTCGCGCCGGCATTAAACCTGCAGGCTTCTCCGCTCGCACCGTTGGGGGGGGGTTGAGGTGGGGGTGGGGGGGCAGTCGGCTCCCCGACGGCAAGGAGCGTTTAATAAGGTACACACACATCTCACGATTTATAAATGTAAACTTGTTTTTTTTTTTTTTTTTTTTAAATTGCACCATTATTTTCATGATCCGGTTCAGGGTAAAACATTCTCGTGATTACTTCCTGTGTGGACTCTGCAACAGGGAAACATGATCGCGGGAGGGACTCGTGTGCATGGATGTACTTTTTTTTTTTTACTGGGTCAAAAAGTTGTCCTAGTGCAACATCTAAAATGCTCTTTCCTGGAAAAGAAAAAAATAAATAAAAATAAACGGCTCCAAGAAATAAGTGTGAACGTTTATCCATCAGTATCAAAACCGGTTAATTAGGTTGTATTCGTCTGCTTCTGATCGACTGGGCGCATGCATGCACAGCTCTTTATTAAAGCAGCTAACCAATATCAATCAAGCCCTTTATGGATATTAGTGTTGTTTGCAAGTGAGTAGTGTATTGCCAAAAAGGTTAAATATAGTATTTTTTTTTTTTTTCAACAAGTAACAAAACCGACACGACTTTTACATGATTATTGGTGCGAAAAGGCCCTCATCTTCGTTTCACTTCGTAACCCCGTGACAGAAAATCCTCCAGGCGGACAGCTTAATCTCCATTTTTTCTGTTTTGTTTTTTAAACAATGCAAGCGAAGTGAAAAGAATTTCCTTTTGTAAAATATCAACTCTCTCTTGTCAATTAAAACTAATATGTACAAACCAGAGGCTGCCAAATACTTTGAATAACGGAATGGCTGCGTTGAAAGAATCACACCCCTCGCGATCTACAATCAATCTAACACAGTGGGACAAGAGTTCGGCAGAGACCCCCGGTCACCCGTCACTGACAAGATCCAATTGCACTTAATGAGCCTGTTTGGCATTTTCCCACCGCGTTCTTTTCAAAATTCTAACTCCACCAAACTTGGCACGAGAACTTCAGGTAGTTAGATAAAGAGGCGACGATGCCTACAGTCGCCAGCGGGGAAGTGGCACTGTTTCGTTGACACTATGTAAGACCGGGCTAACCGCCACGAAGCGAAAGTTCCACTACCCCATCATGTGACGCGATGAGCATCCTCGGAGGCCTGATTAATCCAAGAGTAACGGTATATACTGCACTCATGCACGTTCGACTTCATATCCGCAGGCCGGGAGCAAAGCTCAAATATTCACATCATCGAAACAAACGAAACAAAACAAAACAAAAAAAGTCTTTTTAAATACTAGAATGTTAATGGGACATTTGGCAAGACCCACTTTTAAATTGAATTTTTTTTTTTTTTTTTTTTTTTAACTAAAAATTTCAGTTAAGTGTGTAACCGTACCATACAGACACATAGCCATTATCATTGCATGCTGTCAGATTAGAAAAAAAAAACAAAGTGAGG
>CAAKHD010009997.1:22341-50793 GCA_901007705.1 Fistularia tabacaria
CACACACACACACACACACACACACACACACACACACACACACACAATAAATACAGCTGACGTTAAGCACCTTCTAAATGAATAACAAAAAGGGAAGGCTCATGTTAAGTATCCGTTTTACTCATACTTCACCAGCAATATAATTTATTAGTGGAGGTGCGTGGGGGTGTGTGAGAGAATAGAAGATGAGCTAAGTGAAAGAGAGCGCAGTCAAGTAGCACGGCAAGGGTTTCCTGCCTTGTATGGTACGAAGCTCCCTGGCCATTAGCCAGGTCTTTCACTCTGCTTTGACAGAAACTTAGTAGTCTGTACAATTCAGTGAGCGCTCTCAGGGACAAGCACAGCGTTGCCAGCGCAAACACCGATTCGCACAAACTTTTTTTTTCTGCCATTGACGGCGGAGGCTGATGGTTAAAAATATGGAGCGTCTTTTGTACAACCTTGGGAAGAACTTGTCAAGAAAAGTTCTCCTCCCTTATCGTGTCAGAATCAGACCATTTTTTTTTTAACTTGTTGGCTTCCCCACTTTGAAAGTTCCAACATTTGTATACAACAACAGCAACACGTTCATGTTGCAGACGACAAAGTAGTTGTGAGACAGGCTGCTGTACTACTTCGAGATGGAAAATCTGGGGAACATTTCAAGGGAGCAAATGGTTTCTCCGAGAAGATGATGCAAAATCTGCCGGCAGACGAGACTGAGCTCGAACATGACTTGAGCACTTAAGTAACGCATCCCCACTAAGCACATTGATGCTCTTGCTAGACATCCATGATTACCTCTGCCAGAGGGGTTGTTTTCAATGCTATTTATCTGCCTTTCAATAAAATCCCGAATTGATGGCTATCGGCCAACCGAGAAGGGACATCACCTGAGAGTACAACACCCGCCTGTGGATGTGGTGAAAGTGCTAACTTGGTGCTATTTCAACGCCAGGATTCTGGAAACATGGTGGTACTTTGTTGGTGGTTTGCTACTCAAAGTAGCCTAAAATTTTGGCAATAGTGACCAAATTTGAGGGAAAAAAAACAACAAACCAAACATGTAATGTGAAGAGAAAACCAGGGTTTCTGTTTGTGTATCGAAGAGACTGAAGCCTGAGGTGTTGTGCTTGCGGACTCTGAACATTTCAGCAGATGCAGACATTTGTATGTAAAGGTGAGGTTATTAGACCTTAAAGTTATGCGCTGTCTTGCGGGAGGACAGAGTGACGTTAGCAACAATACCAAGCCCGGCTCAAACGCAGTACAGATTAAAGTTGCAAACGTCTTGTGACGTTGAACTTCCAAAATACCCATTTTACTAAGATTCATGCGGCCATGTAGTTATTGTGATAGTTCATTCTGGACAGCAGATTTCAAACTAGATAGTCGGATCGGTCTTTCCATCTCAAAAGCAATGCCAATACTGGTAATTCAATAGTTTCAAATGTGACTCTCTATATCATATCAAATTAAAAAATAATGCATATCCTATGTTTTAGTACTATTTTGAGAGTGCTAAAAACTACTATTTCTTGTGGCTGGTTTATCGATTTTACGGAACATCCTATGCCAAAGATATTACCGATACAGCAATCTTCTGTCCCCCTCGAAGAGAAGAAACCAAACATTCGATGGCTCGTTATGAGCGAAACACACCTCCGAGTAAAAACCTGATCCTGCTGTGCAGTTACGTGGAAATCGTACCAGCTTTCTCACAGATCATCCAAAATTTCGCAGATCAGGAAACCAGACAAACATCCGCTAAGAAGAGAGTGTCATGTCGAAACAGACAACAATACACTCATTTTGCTACCAGATGGAGGAGATAATGATGAACAAAGAGCCTACTTCAACTGCGCTTACAAAATGGGGAATTAAACCGTAATTTTAGAATTGGCTTTTAAATACGAAAACACGGATGCAGTATTTGTATTTTTGGAAAGTGGAAAAATAAGAATGAGCTCTCACCTGAAAGAGAAAAAAAAAAAAAAAAAAGAAACCCAGATGAATCTTAGAAATCCAACAAAAAAAGGGGGTTCCGAAAACTTCTCTCCACTGTCCTGATGCTTCTTTTCTGTGTGTATGTATTTGCATATACGATAATACCGTGTATACTACGGTGATGACGTAAGGCAGGTGACTCTACGGCTGGTCTGATATGCAAATGACGAATTTAACGACTATTGGACTGAAAATACCAAACTTGTTTTGGAAAGTATTCAAATGACCTTTGCACATTTAAAAAGAATCGAGGCAGAACACACTGATTGGTGAAAACAATAAACATTTTAGCAACCAGGCAGGATCCACTATTTCAAGATTTTAATTGTGACTGTCATTTTCCTAACATACCGGAATCAATCAAATGATAAATGATACCTATTTGCTTGCAATCTTTAACTTGCTGCCATGAATTGGAGGAATTTAGTTAAATGTTTTGCACTGCCAGTACTGCATCTGAAGGGATGTCAATGGCTACTCAATGGAACCTGTCGCAGCAGTGACTGATTAAATATGACTTATTGTTGAGCCTGAACCCCAAAATGTATTTGTGATTGCCAGATCATTTAGGATGCAAAATATTGAATGCTTTAAATAGCTCGTGACTGCGCGTGTGACTCTGGAGACATATAACCATCTTTGCTAGCGAGTCATCCAATGGCAAGTGATCACAATCCCAAGAGGAGAAGAGTCAAACTTACCATGAATTAGTGATTTTCTATAAACAGGTCAGACAGAGCAGTCATGGCGTGAGGTAAGAGGTTGCTGGACGATTGCAGGCTGGTTGACGGACTTGTGGACCGGTGGATCTTCTGAGCGTCTTTCTGGAGAATGGAACCGGCTGTTTGGCTTGCTGGGATCGAAGGGCGAGGCCAGGACGTTGTTTTTAGCGCAGGGAAGAGAGGTTACTGGTTTCACCATCCCTGACCGACGAGCACGGAGAGGACGATCGAAGCGGAGTCGAAGTGTAAATGCTTCCTCTCGTTTCCGAATATCGCTCGCTCCCCTGTTTCTCCCAGCAGCGCCTCCTAGGCTTCCTTGGATCTCAGTGAATGGGTCATTTAAGGACTTGAGAGAACGGCATCTGAAGGAAACAAGTGAAAACGAAAAACAGGCTTTACATTCAAAACCACAAGTGAATCAACTCATTCATCAAGCAGAATCAAAGTGCAGTCACTTATCCTTCAAAACCAGTGCGGAGAGAAAACAAAGGGGAACTTCTGGAGCTTTCATAAGGTTTTCAACCACCTGAACACAATGCACCTTTCGCTGGATTCTCCAGATTCTCCCGTCTCCAAAAAGACTACTATTCTTACAAGAAGATGACCCCTCAACTGGCGTTTCTGCGACGGGTTCGTAGAGTGCTGACCAAATAGCTGGGTCCGAAATTTCACCAATGTTAAGCTGGCGTGGCGTCTTGTGACCCGAAATGATTCACATCGTTTTTTAAATCTCTCTGAGCCTCAATGTCGTGTAAACATTTACCAGACCAAACGGGTTACAGATCGGGCCGGACCTGAGTTTCAGAATATTACAACTTTAATATATTGTGACTGTGGTTGCTGCAAATCCCGGCGGGAGTGAACGCCTGGCTGCCATCACGTGTTTTTAAGACCTTAATCTGGCATTGTTTGCATTTACATTGCGATTTTTATGCAAATGCAGAGGCCGATACAGATGATGCACGTCCAGCTGATACTGCCCCACCCACAAGGGGGGGAGAGACAACAATTCACTCATTGACTTATATGTACTATCATATTGATTATATGATGATGATGAGACGAAGGCTAAGATAAGGGATCTATCGGATTCAGGTCAAAGCATAAAAATCGATGAAAGAATCTGTTTGGTCATCATTTCCATTAAGGTGGAAAAGAACTATAAAACGTTAGTAATAAGGGCTTCTTCAAAGCAAAAACAATAAAATAAACGTAAAAAACTTTTTAAAATCTGTTTGATACAAAGCCGGATAGCTGATCGAGTTGACATAATGACTCCCAGACTCCAGATATCCCATTTAATAGAGCCGAGCCGTCTTAAAGCCCGTAAATAACATTGGACCGACTCCAGTCCACCAGGTGGCAGCTCTATAGTTAAATGAACGCACGCACATGGAAGAAGACCTGAGCGGGATGTGATTTTATTTCTCATGACCGCTATTAGTGTGCTATGCGCCGTAACATATATTAAAGGGGTCGACACTCTGAGATTAGACACTTACCCAAGGTTTTTCCTTTTAATTCTACTTCTATTTTCTATTCCATGAGATACGACAAACGTGGGAAAAAACAAAGAAACGACTGATTGTAAAGCGTTTCAACAGGCAAAAAGACCCGGGTAGACATCAGGGCAACAATAGCAAATCATATCTTCGTGAGACACGACGTAATGTGTACGTGTTACATTAGGTGAGGCAAAAACTTTTTAATAACATCTTTTTAGATTATGTCAGGGTGCTAATCGAATCCATTCAATGTGATATTCTGATTGTTTGCTGATACGGCTTCGGGGGCCATCGACAGAGGAACACTACCATTTCATTTGCCACAAGCTCAAAAAATTACATTTCGGTTAACCCGTTTTATATAAAATCCAAACAGTTTAATCTCCAGAATGGGATGAGGCTAAAAGAACATCCCATCCAACTCGGGGCGGCATCGACTATCAACAGCAAACAGAGCTCAGAACTTAGCTTACAACTCGCCAAACCGAAAACCCGCACCTCAAAGGAGAGAGAACTGGCAGATACGGTCATTAAAAGAGACGTAGCTGTGGGACACGATGTCTGGATGATACCAAATGGAAAATGATTGCATGTCCACTTGCCTGCGCCTCCGCTCGGGAGGCCCGTATCACACTGACAATCGGCAGCGGCTGACTAACGCGCCGACAAAACGAACCTAAGCTTGAGTTGCTCTTAATGCCAGCACCTCTCATTGATGGCTTGGTTGCTGCCACGGGGTGAAAGGGAGCGTGATTGACTGAATGAGAGGCCATGTTATAAATCGCTTTGAGTGCTAATCAGTTGACACAGTGAAATCGCATGTTTTACGCTTGTTAGAGGCTTTTCAAATAGAATCATTCAGCGTCGCGGCCCCTGCTTGCCCATCGGAAGGCGACTCCTTTTCTCTGGTTTACTCATTTTCAAATAGATCTCTGTGAATATCATTGAGCGGTTTGGTTTGAATGCATACATCCGCATCTGAGAAGCAGTCTAATCAGCTAATCTGAATCAGGAAAGAGGATTAACCTACAGTTAAACATTGCTATCGTTGTGCTAATACCGTTGCTACTGGAGTTGAGCTCAGATAAACGCCCCAAACTCCGGCTTACTCTTCTAAGGCCATAAACTGGGCTCTTGTAAGCGTTTCAGTAATATCAGAAAATGCATCGCTGCATAGCAGTTACGGGCATCCTAACGATTTGCTCGGTTTAAGGCACAGTTGTTTAAAGTCACAGGAGAGCCTCGACGCAGGAGTGGAATGGCTGCAGGAAACTGCAAAAGCCACGCGATAGCCATGACGCTCACCACGGACTGGGGTTCGTCGCAAGCTGATCCAAATATATCAGTCAAGCTTGAATCAGGTTATATTTCGAGGGACAATTAAAATACACCCAAATCACTGAGTTTTGAGTTTTGGCCTGTGGGTCAAAAAGATGTTCTGGAACAGGTATAGCGTTTCGGGGGAAAATCTCTATGTCTTGGGAAACTTTTTAGACAAAGCAATTAAGTGATGAATTGGACGGAGGCTTGCTGATATCCCAGTCAGCACTCTGTTGCGACGAGCCTTTAGGATATATTGCGCTGCAGGCGCAGAAGTCAGGGTGAAATAAGTCCTATCAGGAAAATAAGCCAAATTCAGGAAGTGATTGATGCGGACTGTCATCATTACATCAGATACTCAACATCAAGGAAATGATTTAACCCATCACCAATGCATCAACCTGGCACTTCATCACATTCAAGATGCCATTTGCAGCATTTTGTTCCACGAGGGAAACGACACGGGGCCAAGAGGCGAAACTCTCCCGGGTGGCGCTCCGGCTGCTCTCCACAGCGGACGCTCGAGAGCTGCCCTTATGTTAGCCTTCGGAACAGACACCATCAGGCCGAGTAGCATGCTCAAACTTAATGGTTAAAATATGCAACGACGAGACAGTGAGG
Organism: Fistularia tabacaria; assembly: GCA_901007705.1. NCBI lineage: Eukaryota > Metazoa > Chordata > Actinopteri > Syngnathiformes > Fistulariidae > Fistularia > Fistularia tabacaria. Next base: position 28,496 of record CAAKHD010009997.1, read on the forward strand.
AGAAGCATATGTGAGAGAAAAAAAAAAGGAGTTACACGGACATTTTTGAACTTTTCACAGTCTCATCTATCCTAACCTCTGCGAAAACCGGAGTTATGAGGGATGTTGTACATTTCTTACGATATCAGAAAAATTTAGAGGTTCAAAGGTTGCCACCATCTCTCTTCCATCATGTAACATTCAGTCTAAATCCAGCCAAAGCCTGAGCAATGGTGTCCCTTCGTGCCAGTTGAAACTGGTTTGGAAATAAAAGTTTCCCTTGTACATTTAAGGCCCATGAAGAGCGATTTTGCATAGCCGTGCACAACGATGAAGCTTTTGTGTTAAGAGACAACTGCCGTTTCCCCGGGAGGAAGTAAACCGGAGTCGTTTGAGCAAAAAAATGCTTCGTGGAATAAATTAAGACCATTTTAGCAATAATCCAGAAAATTCAAAACGTGCTGGAAATGGTTGACAGATAAACGATGAAGCACTGGCGCGCGTATCTCAGGATTAATCCAGAACACAACCTGTTTTAGCAAACGGAGTCAAATCAAAAGTACACCGATGCCAGAGGAAGGCTAGCCATTTGAAATCCCCACTCACAACAGCGATCCATAATCTCATGGACTTTCAAAACACGATCGGATGTTGACATGGACAACGTACAGATTTGAAATCCCACTCCTTCTCGCAGGATGAATGGAGGAGGGAAAAAAAGGTGAATGGGAAGCCTCGAAGCGTCTCCCAGGATGGAATAGTAACCCAACCTGGGCTCCTGTGATTAAAACACCCACGGGAAACTGTGGGCTGTCCCTCAGCTGAGCTCCTTCGAGGATGTGGAAAAGGGAGATGGATAGGGTCTCCGCTGTGCAACAAAAAAAAAAAATCAAATTAAAGATGGGAAAGTTGGCAGGGCAGTGCACGCACGGTGTACGCGATGCATCTACCGAAGGGGCCCTGTGCATGTCTCCAGAGAAGACGTCGGCGTCGGACCCTTCTCCCCCTAGCCGCGCTGGCTAGCTGCTGGGACTTTTGCACGCCCACCCCCCTCCTCTCTCTCTCTCTCCCCCTCCCTCCCCCGGCAGCTGTGCGAGACGCTGCCGGTCCGGGTTAGCGGAGAGAGGGTATCCCCCCTTCCCGGCTGCTGTCGCGGTCCGGGAGGGCGGCGACGACGACGACGACGACGACGACGAAGCCCGGGGAAGCGAAGTGCACGGCGCCGACCGTGGCGGCGACATTTTTTTCCCCTCCAAAGAACACCACCCACTTTCTTCTAGCTAGCTTTAGCCCAGAGCCCGAGATTCCGCTATCTCTCGCAGGGAGGAGGCGGCGGCGGCGGCTAGCGCCGTTGCTAACGCCAAGCTAGCCCGCCCGGTTGGAGCATTAGCGCAGAATATTCATCGCCTTACCCCTTTGCGTCGGGTTGTCAGTGTCCTCGGGCGAATGTCGCGAAAACGCGGGCGTCCCGACGCTTATTTAATGACATTGTAAATGGGAATCCTGCGGTGTAACGTCCATCGCCTCTGTTTTTCTTCCATCCGCCCCACTTCAGCACCGAACGCCGCCGAGCCCCCCCCCCAGGATGCACTGCGCAGGCGCGCTGCCGCCGCTGCCGCTCAGAGTCTGCGGGCGGCGAGAAGATGCGCCGCGGAGGCTGCACACGATGAGCACGGCTTCGTCGTGGGGCTGCACGACGAGGCCGCCGAAAACACCACGCGTGACGACTGTCCTGTGTAAAAAAAAAAATCGTGTTTTTTTTTTTTTTTTGTCAGGACACACAAAAAAAGCCATAAAGCTTTGAAATTACCCCGTCTTTGCGGGTGAACGATCACAGAGGAGAGGGGGGTGAAAAAAAGTTTATAGGGACACTTCATAAAACATTTTTTAATATTTCTAAAAAAAATGTATTCTATACAGGGCTACAGGAGGATATGCGTCCTCGGGTAGAGGATAAAGGGATAAAAAATTGCAATAAAACACACACACACACACATGCAACCACGCACACGTCGCATCAGTGTGATTGCCGAAATAATCGCATCAATGGTGCATTGTCACGCAAATTTCACAATTTTATAAGAGCGGCTGCAACTTTTGGCCCAGATTGGCTTAAAGATAAATGTTTCTTTTATTCCTCCCGCATCCCAATATCCTGTATGACTTTCTGTGACTGCAGGCCACAGAGGCCGGTGATAGTGCATCCATTGATGGCTCATCGTCAGCGAACTTAGATTTCAGACAGACTTTGTTCGTAATCTATGCCGTTGTTGATCCAGGAGATGGAATTCAGATGTGTCTATTGAGATGAACACAAACACACACACACACACACACAAACACACACAAACACACACACACATGCACACATGCATTCACCCATCATAAATGTGCATGAATAATTCCAAATTTTTTATGTCTCACAAAATTACAGGAAGATCATTTTGCAGCATCTGTAGCAGTTTGAAACTTTTAGCTAAAATCAAGAGCTCACTTTTTTTCCCCTCTGGAAAAAAATAGAAAATAAAAATAATAATGAACACGCATCATGTGACACCCACAACATTTAGATATGAAGAGCGGGGGAATCTCCTCAGGGGAAAAATGATGAAAAGGTCATTGGAGAGAATCTGAGGTGGAGCACTTATGTGTGTGTATGTGTGTGTCTGTGTGTGTGTGCTACCTCACCAGCACCGGCTCATTAATGTCGATCCTGAGTGCCCTCGATCAACTTGTGTTTTCTCCGCCATTCCGCGGTTGATTACTTTGTTTGCCTGTGAAAAAGGTCAAGAGACACAAAAGTGCCGCAGCTCTTTTCCCCCCCGTCGCGGATCTGAAACAAGCGGCTGGAGAGCAGAGGGTGTCGAGGACGTGCGTCCGACGGATAAAAATACACATTCGTCCAGATAAATGTTGATGAAGCAAAGAGGAAGGACGGTAGTGGTGGTGGTGGTGGGGGGGTTGCACACGTGGCTGCGAGTGACGGGAAACCTTTCGGCCGCAGCACTTAAACAATGAAGCGTTTTTCACCTGGCCATTCCTTGCGTTAGTGCGATTTATTGAGCCAAACTGAAGCGTCTCTCCGGAGCTTTTCTAGAGCCAGTTTTTCTGGCTGCTGCACAAGTTCAGGAGGGCGGTTGGGAGGCAGCGACTGCATAAATGCCCGGGGAGCGATACCGAACAACAAAAGATGAATCCAGACAGGGGAAAATATTTCATTTATATATATATAAAAAACATATAAAAAAACGTGGAACGGTGAGGCTGCAGGGAGTGGAGATCAAGAATTTTGAGGATTTCAAGTATTGACGGTCAACAGTCAAGAGCTACGGAGAGTGTGGAAGAGAAGTGAAGAAACGGGTTCAAGCAGGTTGGAATGGGTGGAGAAAAGTTTTAGGGGTTTTAGTGATTGAAGACCATCAGCCAGAGTGAAAGGAAAGGTGGAGGAGACAGTGGTGAGACCAGCAATGCTGTATGGTTTGGCGACAGTGACATTGAGGAAAAGACTGGAGGCAGAGCTGGAGGTAGCAGAGATGAAGATGTTGAGATTCTCTTTGGGAGTGACCAGGATGGATAGGATCAGGAATGAGTCCATCAGAGGGACAGCACATGTTAGATGTTTTGGAGAGAAGGTCAGAGAAGCCAGACTGAGATGGTTGGGTCATGAACAGAGGAGGGATAGGGACTATATTGGTAGACGGATGCTGGAATTGGAGCTAGCAGGCAGGAGGTCTAGAGGAAGACTGAAAATTTATGGATGTAGTGAGAGAGGACATGGAGTTCGCTGGTGTGAGAGAAGAAGATACAGACAACAGGGTTAGATGGAGAAGGTTGACTTGCTGTGGTGATTCCTGAAGGGAAAAGCCCGAAGGAAAAGAAGAAGATTGTGCAAGAGAAAAAGATGACTTCTCACTGTGAACATCTACATGAGAAGCATTCTCTCTTCCTAATAGCCCACATTGTTGCATCTAAAGTGGCTAAAAATGGAAAACTGTCTAAATATTTGTGGCATTGTACGTCTTTTTAAGATAGGATAAGATAAGATAATACTTTATTGATCCCCATAGGGGAAATTCGGGTGTTGCAGCAGCAACATTAGAGGAAAAAAAACAAACAAACAAAAAAACAAAAAAACCAGGAAAGATAAATACATACATTTTTTTACTGGCATCCCTCCCTTTTTTTGTCAGTCATGATTATTTTTACGAGATGCAGCAGCACCACTTCTGTTCATTTGTACAGTACACAGTAAAATATAAATACGTATATATATATATATATATATATATATTTACGTCCTGTTGGGAGGAATGACTACAGATCTGTCCACCACCGCTATCAAAATATTAGCCTTAATCAGATTAGCCTAGTTGTGTGATCTGTGCCATTTATGGGCTCCGTGGTATAACCTTGACCTTTTTAAAGACGGGCTGTTTCATTTTTCTTTTTATCCACCGCTTGTTTGTCTGTGCCAGAAAGAAAGAAAGAAGGCGGAAAACAGACGGGCGCTCGGAGACGGAGAGACATGGCAGCGGGAGCCTGCAGTCACACTCATGGAAGCAGTGTTGTTGTCTCCCGGCTGGATCGTTACGAGGGGCATGACAAGATGGGAAGATCAATAACTCGCAACATGTGCTCCCTTTCCCTCGTGCATACCGGCTCACGAGCTGAAAGAAAACCAAAACAGGGGTGAAATAAGAATTCTTTTGAGTTGAAATGGAACTCTATTTGTCGTCTTACCTCGTAAGGCTCCCCGTTACATTTAATTATGTTAGAGGTTCACTTGTGTCGTTCATTTGTGGAAAAGGTACATATTTTTGCCCCATTTGTTAGATGTTAAGATGGCTGCTCTGTAAATTATAGCAATCACATCGCAACTGAGACATTCTGATGGAAAATGACTAAGACTTAAGAAAATGCTGCCATGCCTGGGGTTGCGGAGTGGCTGTCTAATCCACCAGCAGCTCCTGTAGACGCACTGGTGACGATGCTTCACGGCTCCGCGAAATACACTAATGATAGCAGTTTAAAAGTAAGCATGAATGGGCAAATCGGTTATATTAATCCTGCTAAGTGCTCGGCGGACCTTTAAGCGGGAACACCGTGTCCATTTATGCGCTATAGGCTTAAGGTAGAACACGCACCTCAGGTTCGAAATGGGTCTCTATTGATGACAAGAACGTCTCTCAATGAGAAGCTCCTCTGCCACTTGAGTTGCCATTATGTCCCTCTTTTTTTCTTGGAGTTTTGTAAAGCTGGGTCCAAAACAAGACTTTCAATACCTTTCATCAAGGACTGGAGGTCATAGGAGAATTTGCTAGTGTCTAGAATTGAGGCAGTTCTTGAGTAGAAATAACATCATGCATTACACATGAGTGTCTGAGCAAGAAAAAACTGCATTGTGCCCTTTTGACCTAGAAAAAGCATATGACAGGGTACCACGAGAGGAGCTATGGTACTGTATGAGGAAGTCTGGAGTGGCAGAGAAATATGTTAGACTGGTGCAGGACTTGTATGCACGATCGATGTGAAACAGTGGTGACGTGTGCTGGAGGTGTGACAGAGAACTTCCAGGTGGAGGGGGGACTATATCAGGGGTCAGCTCTGAGCCACTTCTTGTTTGCATTGGTGATGAACAGGCTGACAGGTGAGGTTAGACGGGAATCTCCATGGACCATGACGTTTGCAGATGACATTGTGATCACAAGTGAGAACAGAGAGCAGATGGAGGAAAATCTCAGGAGGTGGCGGTATGCTCTGGAAAGAAGAGGAATGAAGGTTAGCTGCAGCAAGACAGAATACATGTATGTGACTGAGAGGGACCCAACTGGAGTGGTGAGGCTACAGGGAGTGGGGATAAAGAAGGTGTAGGATTTTAAGTACTTAGGGTCAACAGTCCAGAGCAACGGAGAGTGTGGAAAAGAGGTGAAGGGACATGTTCAAGCAGGTTGGAATGGTTGGAGAAAAGTGTCAGGGGTACTGTGTGAGAGTAGAAGGGTAGGAAGCAAAGGATGAAAGGAGAGGTGTACAAGATAGTGGTGAGACCTGCTTTGGAGACATTGGCATTGAGGAGAAGACAGGAAGCAGAGCTGCAGGCAGCAGAGATGGAGATGTTAAGGTCCTCTTTGGAAGCAGCAAGGATGTACAGGATTAGGAATGAGTACATCAGACAGACAACACATGTTAGATGTTTTGGAGAGAAGGTCAGAGAAGCAAGGCTGAGATGGTTTGGTCACGTACAGAGATAGTGAATATATTGGTAGAAGGACGCTGGGGTTGGAGCTGCCAGGCAGGAGGTCCACAGGAAGACCAAAGATTGATGAATGTAGTGAAAGATGACATGGAGTTCGCTGGTGTGAGAGAAGAGGCTACAGAGAACAGGATTAGATGGAGGTGGTTGATTTTCTGTGGCGACTCCGAAAGAAAGTAGCCAAAAGTCAAAGAAGAAGTTTGCACAAGAAAAAAAAGACTTTTCACTGTAAACATCTACATGAGAAGCATTCTCTCTTCCATAGAGCCCACATTGTTGTCTAAAGGGGCTGAAAAAGGAAAAGGGTCGAAATATTTGTGGCATTTTGGCATCTTTTTATGGGCATCCCTCCCTTTTTTTTGTCAGTCATGATAATTTTTACGAGTTGAAGCAGCACCCCTTCTGTTCATTTGTGCAGTACACAGTGTAATGTTATTTTCTTCCAGTTCATTTGTCAGAGCATTAGCATTGTTTTCACCAAAGAGGTTGTTGAGCCACCGTCCCGTCCACCTTTGCTGCGCATCTCCTAATAAATCATCCCGACGAGGAGCGAAGCAGAGAGAGAGGAAAGAGCCGGGTCGAGACATCAAAAACAGATCGCAGACAGATTTAAACGGCTCTTCCTACAATGACAGAGTCCGATTTGAAGGATGATAGCGCTGGATGATGGATGGGGTTGTGTGAAATCACAGAGACTGCTTTATGTTTCACAGAGATACTGCCAAAGGAAGTTACCCTAGACAACATCTTTCCCGTGAACAGTTTTAGACACTTCCAGCAGACAGGAAAAACATCTGGGACTGGGAAGGAGGAGGCAGGTGCACGGCAGCTTTAATAAACACCAGATGGTACTAGCATGGTCCATTACTCGGAAGGAACAATACTCTAGTATTGACATTGAGCTGGCAGCCGGTGCGCTAATTTTAAGTCAATACATATTCCCGCAAAGTTGCAGCTGTTCATTTGTCCCGGCTGCTAATCTGATAACGCCGATGTCCGCTCTGTGATAGCATAGCTTCTCCGTGTTCTCCGATGATTTCCCCGGAGGTATCACTTTACTGTACCTGGATCTGAATGTATGTTTTTAAAAAAAGTTTTGCTAAACATCCTACATGGTGCTGGCGAATGGGTGAGACAGAGTGCTGTCTTCTCCAGCGTCAACTGGACCTCTATGTTGGAATTCAATAAACGCTTCAGGCTAAGACAGACAGGAATCGGAAAATAGATGTGTTGGTGATTCCTTATTGGGTTTCATTAAACACTGTTACACCTCATTCTGACATTGACATTCAGCTTGGTGGATTGATGGCAGCAGAGACTACGCAAGTTGCCGTCTTGCCATTTCACACACGTCCTTATCGACGGGAGAGGATTCAGGAACAAGTGCCGTCCTGAAATTCACGTCAGATTTTGACTTTCCATGCAGAGCAGGTCTGGACCACAGAAATCTGGATTTACAGAAACCCAACCTTCTCCATGGGCGAGCAATTGGTGGCAGCGGTGAGGAGACGCCGCCCACAACCACTGCCAGCTCAATATGGGCGGCCTTTTGTCTTGACCGGCTGGGATAGAAAGAGAAACGATACAATAATCACTTTAAAAGTAAGGTACCGTCAAGCACTGATGAAGGAACATGAGTGCAGCCAGGATAGAAAGAGTAGGTGGAGAGAGGGATATGCATCATTGGACGTCCCTGAGTAGATTAAACCAACGGCAGTATAACTAGGAGCTAGCCTAGCGCGAACCAGAAGCTTTCTCAACAAGTAAAGGTTACGGATGGAGATTGGAAGACGGTTCTGCAGAAGAGGAGCTCGGTGACTGGATCCTCCGGCTCCCGATTTAGCATATTACAAATTCATAGCGGAAAATAAATGGATTCCCATTCGCTCGTGAGTCTGTGTTTCACTGGAGGGTGCGAAAAGATTTTCACCCTGGGTCTAAAAAAAAAAAGAAGCATCCTGCAAAATATTACCATTTCATCTATTTGGCTTGAGAAGCTACAACTGTTTATGAAGCGGAATTCTTTATAAAAAGAAAAAGAAAGAAAACGAAAGACCTCATGTTATGTATGAGATCTGAGGCAACTTTGATTTTTTTCACAGAATAATGAAAAAGGAAAATACTTCTATCCAAGCAGGTTTGCTAGCCAAGGATTATTACTTTTATGTTTTTTTAAGACGGAATATTAGACCCTGTAATGCAGGAGTGTCAAACTAATTTTCACCGAGGGCAACATCAGCATAAAGGTTACCCTCAAAGGGCCACATGTAACGGTAACAGTATAAATGTAACTCAATGTAACCAAATGTAACATAAAATATATGTAACTACTCCTTTATTTTAAATAATTCAGAATTTATTACTCATTCAAATCCAAAATGTATTATATGCATTTGCATAGACGTAAAAAAAACATGTTTACTAGTTGTAGTAACAACAGACATCCTTTTGATTTCTTCAGCCACAATGAAGCTAGCTTTCACTGCTACAGCGTTTTTGGATGCGGCTTTCGTGAACACATTCTGCTGCCATTATACTTTGGCTTTTCATTCTTGGCCAAGTTGGCCTGTTGTTTTTCTGGAAGGCTAACTTTGGCAAGCTTAGCTCCGTGTTTGGTGTCAAATGCCGACGTAGATTGGACTCTCTGACAACCGACGCTTGCCTCATAACACAAAAGACATACCGGTTTTTCCCCTTGAAGCACAAACATGGATTCCACTTCCCATCTTTCTTGAAACAGCCTTCCACCTGCATCAACTTTTCTCATCCTGGACATTTAGGGATCATTTGTACATCTCAATTCCACTTGTCGACGTGGATGCACCGCGATTTAATGGCCGGACGCCGTCACTTCGCGGGTCACATAACTGGTATTAATTGTGGGAAATGTAGTTTATATATTTTCAGATCATCGGACCTTCTAAGACGTTCTCCCGGACCACATAAAATGACGTGGCGGGCCACATTTGGCCCGCGGGCCTTGAGTTTCATACGTGCTCTATTGTTAACCTTGGAACACAAAAATAAAAATGAAATATAAAGAAATAAAAATCAAATGCAGTGGTCAAAATTTCGCTCATGTTGTGCTCTATTTAGAACTGTATGTGACAATAAAGGCAATTCATCTGAATGAATATATACTTCTGGATATGTGTCAGGATTCGGAGGCAGGGCCAGGCCCGAAAAAACGGCCAAGCACGCAGGACGGGCGGGTTTAAAAGGGATTAAGAATTTATGGAGAGAATCTAAACAGACAGAGCGTTTAACCGGAGCGCAGAGCAGAACTGGTATTGACAGGGAGAATGCTGAGACTGAACAGAGCAGAGCGAGACGACCGGGGGGGACAGAAGCAAAGCGGAGGGACACCGGGGGGGACGGGAAGGTGCTAAGGAGGAATGATGATCTGACACAAATGACATCAGGGTGGGGGGGGGCGATCGCAACAGGAATGCATTTGATGAAAACCAAGAAGGGCAAACGGGGAAAGTCACCACAAACAAAGAGGCTTTTTGGAAATAAAGACGGTACGTCTAAACGTATCAGACAGCACGATCGCAGCCAAATCGAAAGTCAAACGCCCTTTCTTGTAAAAATCCTTCCCATCGGTGTCATTTATTCGCTCGCTTCTCAGCCGTCTGACCGCCAAGCTTCGTCCGAAGCGGACGCGCTCTCCAGTGCCGATTCCGTTGGTATGTAAAAAGATTTGTTCAACGTCTGAAAGACAGGCACATCGGTGACGGGAAAAGGAAACAATGGTTTCAGGCTGGGTTCAAAATGGGTTGCGGTCCCCCCGCGGGGTTCTTATCTCATCGAGACAAGGTGGCAGCTCTGAAATTGTCCTCCAGCAGGATTTCACCCGCCCATTCAAAGTCTTCACCCGCTTGAGTCCCGAGGCATCGCTGTCAAAGCTGATTTATCACAGCCGCGCACGGATAATGCATTACGGTTATCGCGTAACTTTTATGTAAATACACCGGAACAGTTACCGGGAAACGTTTTTTACATTTTTTTTTCGATGACGTCGATGCAAATAACGGCTTCCCGCCGTACGACTGTGTTTCTAATTTCTATTTTTACAATTACAAATTGACTCAACGGGTCATTACCTTGTTGAGCGCGCAGCAGCGCTCATGACCGAGGGCCAAGAGGCAGCTCGGCTCCGGCCGCCCGCGGAAGCCATGTGTGCCTCGGCCAAGCCTGCGGTGCCGGAGCCGCTGAGGCAAAGCAGGTGGCTTTGTTTACGACCGTTTCGGGAAGAAACTTACGTCACTGCCGTTACACCGCGGGGATTGTAAACCCAGCTGTTAATCATTGTGTTCGGTCATTTCTGCTCCTTGTGGAAATGAGAGGAACGGCTATCAGGCCCATTTAGTTGATAATATATGATGTTACTTAAATCAATCATTTGCTTGCGTGGAGCGACCATCTTGCCACCCCCCCAAAAGCCCAGGATTTCTCATCTGCGTGTCTTGTTCCATTGCTGCATTCATGTGTTTTTCTCTCGGCTGCAAAACTAAATTGTCCTTCAGGGACACAGTGACAAAGCTGAATTGAGTTAGGAAACCTACGAGAGCACAACAGAGGCAATTTCACCTTGACTTTTTGCATTTTTATCAAAAATGAATACCAGGCGGCACGGTGGTTAGCGCTGGGTGGAGTTTTGCTCAATCTAGGTTTTCCTCCTCTTATACCCAAAAAACAGGAAGTGGTAGCAACCTGAATGAGACACGTGAATGAGAGTGGACGGTTGCAAAACTCTATTTTACAAGAATGAGCGGCTTCTTCAGAACCGAAGAAGCCCGTCGGATGAGGAGTGAAACGCCTTCAAGTGAATAAATTCAGTTCCAGTGGCGGTGACAAGAAGATTTTGACAAGAATTCAACATGACCTGGTTGACGGAGAACCTCCACAGACTAGCGGATGAATGGTTGCATGTCGATATGTGTCCCTGTGAGAGACTGGCGACCGGTCCAGGGCGAACAGCAACTCTTGCCCAATGACCGCGGGGAAAGGCCCCTGCCACGCCCTTGTTGTAGAATATTTTGGAGGCTTCTTTAAGAAAGTAGGTGAACAACAAAGAATGTCATGGTATCTTTGCACATATCCGACCCAAGTGCAAAAACACGCTGAGGAAGTTCGGGTTTTTCTTTTGGGAGTTTATTTACAAGAAGACGAAAGGATGACTGTACTTGGCCCAGGTTGTTTATGGGGAGTCTCAGGAACTTCAGAGGAAAGGGCAAGGAGTACATCTCTGGGCTTGTGAAAGATAGGGATCGCGGTGATCTCAGGAACTTGCGGGGAGGCTGGTGAGACATAGATCTCTCAACTTGGGAACAAGAAACTTGCGAGGAAAGGCGAGAGTGGGCCAACAATCTGGCACCGAAAGGCTGGCAACAGGCTTCTTCTTCTTCAGGTTTCAGCCTGATGGTCCGCTGGTGTGCACTGTACACCTGCTACTTGACGAGCAGCCGGATCCCAACAAAGAATGGTCTGAATGCTCTTTGGATGCTTATGTTGAGGCCCATCAAGGTACAAGTCTCACGAGTACAGAGTAGTCTGCAGGAAAGTTCAAAGACTCCACTCTAAGGTGTTGTTTTTTTATACCTTAGCGCAGGGGTGCTCAACGCGTCGACCCCGGTCTACTGGTTGATTGCAAAGGCAACGGGGGTTGATCACGTGACCTGCCTTTCATAATAAACTCTACCGTGCAAGGTAAAAAAGTGGACTGAGTCCATTCAGTGTAAGACGTCATCGGAGTAAGGCAGTGGCCAAAAATGGACAGAATTGTATTGTGCCATACATGTTCATGCTGTTATGCAAGGGAAACATACATATTTTAGATATTAAGTATACTTGGTGTGCATATACAGTGGTCCTTTAAGATACGAATTTCGATTTTCAATTTTCTTGCTCTTGTATTTTAATTTTCTTGCTCTTGTATCATGACTTTTTTTTGTATTTCAAGGATAAAATTTGCTCAAATCGAACTTCGTATCCTAAAAATTTTGAGGGGCCACTGTGTATATATATGTATTATCATACATACTTTATTAATCCCTCAGGGGGAAATTCGTTCCACACATTTAACCCATCATGGATGAACCATGAGCAGTTGGCTGCCATCTTGCAGCGCCAGCACCAACCTCAACAACATTTCCACCCGCAAGGAGGAGCCAGTAATCGAACCAGGAATGTTCAGTTCCAAGGACGATCACTCCTTCCTCCTGCGCTACGCCGCCCCTTAATGTATATATATAATATATATCACTCATTTTTATTGCTGGTAGATCATTTTGACTTGATTTGGTCATTTTAAGAGTAGCTCGCAAGCCAAAAAAGGATGGGAACCCCTGCCTTAGCAGTACAGTTGGGCCTGCCTTGAGAATGGACACCTGCGTAACGTACATGCGTTCCCCAAGGAACCAACTTGACAGGCTTCTAGACGATGGGTGAGTTACAGACAGAGAAACTGAGAAAACCACGGATGCGAAGAGGAGGGGCAGCTGGGAGGCGAGTAGATAACAGGTCCGGTCTCTGTCAAGGTTATAAAGCCTCATTAAAATTCTCCATATGTGGAGAATACCGGTTACATACAAAATTTCCCATTACACCCTCTACACCCATGAGTGCAGGATAACCTGTGTGGATAATGAATGAATTAATGAATGCTAAATTGTGACTGCTGGTTGCAAACCACTATTTCACCAATACTGCCTTGGAGGTCAAAGTTGTATGTACTTACATCATTAGCTGTGCAGAGAAAAAAAAAAGGATTGGTAAGTAGTTTACATATCCAATATCTAATTCTAGTTATTATCACCTACCAATGACAGTGTCTAATTATTTGTATCACAGTTCTTATCAGTGAGTCTATTGCAGCGGTGGAGTCACCGGGACGACTGAAGCAACCATGAACGACCTCGCTGATAAACAGAGGCCATTAATATGCACGATGTTCACATTTTCTTGTCTCAGTAATACGGCTTCCTGTTTATCGTCCTGTATTTCTCTTCTCTTGCATCGCGAATCCATGATAAGAGATGCAATCGACCCGTGAACTAATGAATTCTTGTATGTATTCTGGGAAAGATGAAAAGGACAGTCTGGGCCGTCGAAAATATTTCACTCAAATGAATTGAATTTCACCCGCTTGTCACCATCCTCAATGATTCTTTACAAAGGTGCTCAATACGCTTGAATGTCCAGCGTGGAGCAACGCTCACCGCTCTCCGGCTGCGATATCGTACCACCTTGAGAACAAAGCCTGACATTGTCTCCCTTTAAAGGACAAACTCAAGCCCCTATAACGCTTCCAGTAGCGCTAAAAACCCAGTCACGTTACATTGTGTTGAACTATGCAAGGGAGCAGGTGGTTTATGACAATAATCAGCGAAATATCTACCAGATGAAATGAACTGAACAGTGGCTCGGAAACAAAAGAGACGCATCGATTGGTCAGCAATCCTATGGTAACACCATAGTTTGACTTCTTGTCAAAATTCTTACTCTGCTGAAGTATGTCCAATGATGCACGTTTCTCATTCTTCACACTTCCCATCCTGTCCTGACTCACATCCCTTCATCGAGGCACGATAGTAACCTCATATTGTCACGATTTTTGCAGGTACCGCACCCAAATGCAAGAACACTCTGAGGAGGTAAGGCGTTTTCAGGGATTTATGGAAAAGGGGGATGGATGACTGTACTGGGTCCAGGTTGCTTCTGGGGGGTGACGGAGTCTCAGGTCTGAAACGATAGGGATCGTGGGAGTCTCAGGAACTTGCGGGGAAAGGTGAGACGTAGATCTCTCGGCTCGGGAATGATAGGGATCGGGGAAGTCTCAGGGACTTGTGGGGAAGCCGGTTAGACGTAGATCTCTTGACTTGGGAACGATAAGGAGATAATGGATCTGGAGGTGCATCTGTGCTACCATGACCTCATTACCTCACTCATCTACACATGTCGTGCCCTAACTCTGTTGTTCTATTTTTATCCTTGTTGGTGTTGAGCATCCTGTTTATTTTTGTCATTGTTGTTGTTGTCACTCTGTTTCGATTCTTGGCCTTGTTGTCGTTTGGTTGTCTATCCCCTCCCCCCTTGCTGTTTTTTTTCATTCAGTTTCTATCTTTGTTGTTTTTCATTTTGCTGTCTTTTTTTAAATATAGATAGATTTAGCTATCTTTTAACTGTCTCTACTATTTCTATTTCTGTTTATTGACACTGCTATTTTTGCGCTGTGTGATTGGGGGTTGAACTATGCAAGGGGGCAGAAGGTTTAATGGATATCCATCCATCCATCATCCATCCATCCATCCATACATACATACCATACATACATACATACATACATACATACATCTTCCTTCGCTTATCCGTGGTCGGGTCGCAGGGGCAGCAGCTGGAGCAGGGAGGCCCAGACTTCCCTCTCCCCAGCCACATGGTCCAGGTCTTCCGGGGGGACCCCAAAGCGCACCCAGGCCAGCCTGGAGACATAGTCTCTGCAGCGTGTCCTGGGTCTTCCCCATGGCCTCCTCCCAGATGGACATGCCTGGAATACCTCCCCCCCGGGAGGCGGCCAGGAGGCATCCTGACCAGATGCCCGAGCCACCTCATTTAATCAGCAAAATATCTGCCAGAAGAAATGAACTGTGCCAGTGGCTTGAAAACAGAGGAGACACATTGATTTGTCAACAATCTTGTGTTGACACCATGGTTTGATGACACACCATTTTCAAGTCCACAGTGATAAAATGAATTTGTTCAAAGCATAAAATGAGTAGAAAATAAAGATGAGTAGAAAATAAAGTCCAAAAAGCAATATGGGTGCCATGTCCATAGAATTTAAATTTTGTGGCTTATCATGTTTGTAGATGACGTTGTGATCTGTCATGAGGGTGGGGAGCAGGTGGAGGAGAGTCTACAGAGGTGGAGGTACTCCATTGGAGTGCATAGAAGAGGTCAAGAAACATGTGCAAGCATGGAGGAACGCATGGAGAAAAGTGTCAGAGGTGATGTGTGATAAAGGTGTCAGCAAGACTGAAAGGAAAGTTGGAGAAGATGGTGGTGAGACTAGCGGTGTTGTCTGTTTAGAGCAGTGGCGTTCACTGAGGTTCATGGCCGGTGAAGCGCTGACTTCCTTTGGAATGAAATTAAATGAATCTGTAAAAACTCTAAAGAATTTCTTGTTCCTGAGAGTGTCATCTAATTTTTTTTGATAAAACTGAAAACAATTTGTGGTCTTTTCTTTATTTCTGTATGAAGTCCACGCCCATATACTTCTCCACCAAAAGCTCTGGTACTTTGTTGTAAAAGACCCCCTTGTTTTTTTTTATCAATCTAATTTTATCCTACATTGCTTATAGAAAGAGGATTGTAGTATCTAACACCTGCCAACTCACATATACCCGATTCAGGTGAGGCACAAAATTGTCTGCCTCGCCTCATGACTTTTCTCTGCGGTTTATTTTCTGATAAGCGAGAATGATTGTATCACACACTTACGCTAAAGACATTACACAGCTTGTAGAAGGTCATGGTGTGCATAATAATGTAATAAATCTTTCTACAAACATTCTACTGGCGACATACTGAGAAACAGAAATGATCACGTACCGCGCAGCCCAGTCTGTGAGACTGTAAGTCTTAAATTAATGCGCAAATTCAGCGTTTTGTACTTGAAAACATTTAAAAAAAGATTGAAATCATACAGAAAATACAATCATGAATCAGAACAGTGGAAAAATGTTACTATTTATCTTACAATATCATTGTTTTTTTCCATTATAACAGGTGAGGCTCTGCCTCATATGCCTCCCCTGACCGCACGTCACTGGTTTATAGACACCTAGGAAAAGACGGGAGGCGGAGCTGGAGGCAGCAGAGATGAAAATGTTGAGTTTCTCTTTGGGAGGACGGATAGGATCAGGAACGAGTCCATCCGAGGGGACAGCACATGTTAGATGTTCCGGAGACAAGTCACACTGAGATGGTTCGGACATGTACAGAAGAGGGATGGTGGAGATCTGGGTGGAAGGATGCAGAGGTTGGATTTGCCCTGGTTTATGGATGGAGTGACAGAGGACATGAAATTGGAGAAGAGGATGGAGAGAATAGGATCATAAAAAAATGTCAAAATATTGAAGAAAAATTTAGGCCGAAAGATGGACCGCAGGGTTTGGAGTAACTCCAAGCATTGACTTTTAGACCCATAAATGTAATGATGGAATATAATGCCGGGCGGCTCACTTTGCTGACATTTGAGTTAACTCTTATCTGAAAAGTTGACATTTCGCAGATGGGTGACTTCCATTTGGCGCCCGAGTCATACACGGTGGATTCATGTTAATTATTACATTTAGAAAATATCAGTTTTTATGCCGGTCGTATTGTTTTATTTTGTTGTATTTATCCGCCACCCCTTAAAGGCCTGTCTATGAATATATTGTCTGAAATTAAACCCGTCCATGGCATAAAAAAGTTTGGGGGCCGCTGTCATAACTGATCTGTGAGAGCCGGAGCTCCCGAAGAGTACTCCATACAGGCAGATATACGCTAACTGGCTGGGAAGAGCTGCGTGCCAAATCTTCAGACGTATCATAAGACAACTTCTACAGATCTACAGACCTCTGGCACACTGCACCAGAGGGCAGGGCGTACGATGGTTTCCAGGAAAAGCAGCCTACTAGTGCGCTTAAAAGCTAAAGCTCAGTTGAATCAAATAATGGCCAACGCGGCGGTCCGTGGGGCATGTCTTGATCGGACGCTAGGTAAAAGGATGTCAAGACTCATGCCTCAGTCTTAGTCTTACAGACGTCCGCTACCTTCTTAAAGGAGCTGCGCTTGCCAGTAACGCATAGTACATTTCCGCTAAATTGAAAGCTAGCAAAATGAACAAAAAACAAATGTGTTTGGACAGTTTCTTTGCGCGGGGTAAAAGAGCCGGTGAGGAGACAGAAGAAGAGCTGACGACTTCAAAGAAAAACAAAGCTGCATTGTACAGACAATACCAAGAGAGCTACATGAAATATAGATTTATTGCAGCAGGTGGCTCCCATGCGTGGAGCCCGCTCTGCATAATATGCGGCAACTGGCACTCTAATGAGGCAATGAAGCCTTCAAAACTGCTACGCCACTTGGAGGCCAAGCATCCTGCATAGGGCGATATCACGAGGACGCTGCTAATAAAGTTACATACCCTGTGGATTCAAGTTAATTATTATAATTAGTAAATACCCGTGTTTATGCTGGTCGTATCATTTTATTTTGTTGTATTTATCCGCCACACCTTAAAGGCCGGTCTGTGAAAATATTGTCGGTTCGCCGGTTCGTGGCGCAAAAAACGTTGGGGGGCCGCTGTCATAAGTAATCTGCGAGAGCCGGAGCTCCCGAAGAGTACTCTATACAGGCGGATAGGCGCTAACTTACTGGGGAGAGCTTTGTGCTACATCTTCAGATGCATCGTAAAAACAACTTCTACGGATCTCTGTGTCTGGCCCGTCTTCCCAAGTAACAAATTGTATGATGTCATGTCGTCCAGCCGTAGAGATGAATAATGCCCCCCCCCAAAAGACCAAATTGTCTTTGGTATGTCCGGATGGGTCATCCAATAATATGCGGGTGGCTGGTACCGCACTGAGCACGCTCAGATATGGTGACGGGGGACTCAGAAAGACTATTTCCACTGCAGATTTTCCAAACGCATCGCCGTACCATTAAATCATGACACAGTACCAGAGGGCAGGGCGTACAATGGTTTCCAGGAAAAGCAGCCTATTAGCACGTTACGTGCTGAACCGGCAGCCTAATCATTGGGCTCAAAAGGAAAATGTACATATATATATTATATATGTATATATATAATATATTTTATATATATATATATATATATAATATATATTTTATGTATATATATAAATATATATATACACACACACACTCACACATACATACATATATATATAATATAATATATGTATATATTATATATGTGTATATATATATATATATATATATATATATATATATATATATATATATATATAATTTGTATATGTTATTCTGAAACTCCCCATGACAAGAATTGACTTGTTCAATCAGCTGTCTGACTTGTGAGTTGCTAAAAAAAGTGAGCAACAGATCCACAGGGCCTTTGACATTTATGCCTATGTTAGCACAAATCCGCCTTTGCTGTCCCGAATGGGAAAGAGGGAACCCCATCTTTTCTACAATAGACAAGCACGTTTTTTTTTTTTGTGAATTGCTCACGAGACAAATGGTTAGTGTTGATTGTATTTACCGCTGGCCGTGCAGCAATCCGTCTCACCGTAACAATGCATGTACGTTTGATATATGGCCTCTATTGCTGCACTGTCAACGCCTCTCACATCTCCAGAGACGTGATGCATGCCTCTGCCCATTCAGCACGCCGTGACAATTAAATGATGCACCTCTCCATCAATCCGCGGCAGGACATTGTCAAATTTTCAGCCAGGAGTACAAAATAGGAAAAGGTTACAGTTTTTGCATTGAGTTATACTCCACATTTTAGACGAAGGCTCATTTGCTTGTTGTGCTGCAGGGTTTGGGGGTTGTATGGATAGCCTAGGGAGGATTAATATTCAAAGGTTTGCCATTTAGTGTTTTCTCAGGTAAACACATACAAATTGCAGAAAACTACATTTATCATTTTTTCAAGAACAGAAAGTACCGCGATACTAGCATCCTCAATGGCAGCGGTCAGTGTTGGCAGTCATATGTTTAGAGGCTGGTGGATACAAATGTAGAACACAAGAGCTTTCATTTTGAGGAAGAGCAACAACATACGAGGAGGCAGCAAGGATGCACAGCTGTTGATGCCTCCAACCGGGGGGGGTGGGGCTCTTTATGGGTGTAGTCTCGATGTTCTTCCCCCGTGTCTGACCGGGTTTCCTCCATGTTCTCCACTAACATGCATTCACTTCACTGGAGACCCTCAATTGACGAACTATGTGAATGAGAGGGTGATAGTTGTGCGTCTCTATATGACATTGGTATGATGAAGGAAGCGTACCCGCTGAGCAAACTGTGTGGGGATCTTGTCAGAGTCTAAAACAGCACTCGCCAAAAGGTCGGTACCGATGGTGCCGTGATAAGGTGCTTATGGCATTAGCAAGACACGCAAACCCCATGGGACAACAACACCCATCCAGTTCGGAAGGAAAGGGGACGAGCCCAGACCCATGGCAACAACAAAATGTAGCCTTCAGCAAAAGGCAAAATCATGGTACATGAAGGTAGACCTGGGGGGAAGGCTGCAGTTCCCCAAGGTAGTCCAGACAACCTTGAGGCAAAGTAGAACATTTTCATCAAACTCACAGTCCCATGGGAGGAACGATGTGATCAAGCCTTCGGAAGCGGGCAAAATACAAGGACCTCTCGGTGGACTGCAGGGGAAAAGGTTGGCAGGCATGGCTGTTCCCAGTGGAGATAGGCAGCAGAGGGTTCCACGCAGTCAGTGTGGAAACTGCTCACAGCCATAGGAATGACAGGAAGGGACAGAAAGATAGCAGGTTCGCTGGTTATGGAACAGGATGGTGAAATGAAGCTGTCAAGACAGCAGGGCAAGATGGGCAGTGATTTGGCCACCACTGCTGACCCACCGTTGGGAGGGTGTTGCGGTTCAGGGTCGAAACGCCCGATGATCCCGGGGTGCCGTCTGATGGCATCAGCTCCTCCATGCACCAACAATGAATGAATGAAGAAGAGGAGACATCTTTTGCTGTAGTTATTTTCATGCGATGTTTGAGTAAGAGATTTTTAAGAAGGAGGAAGACACGTCACATTCAGTAGCCAAATTTGACCTCTACATTTAACCCGTCATGGATGAACCATGAAAGCTTCTGAGCAGCACCAGCGTTCAGTGTCCTACCCAACAACGCTTCAACAGGCCTGGAGGAGGCGATGATCAAACCACGAATGATGGGTTGCAAGGACGACTGCTGTAAGCCGCACCCTTTTTTCTATATTTTATTTTTTTGAAAAAGTCCTTGAGCAGTTGTATGTGTGTATATGACATTTGATTGACAGAATGATAGGTGGTATGTCTCTTTATGACATGTGAATGAAGGAGTGAGTGAATGCTTGTCTGTGGAGGTTCTCAGTCATCCAGGTGATGCTGAATTCTTGTGAAAGTCTTCTTGTTGTGAAAACCAGACTTGATTTTCTTCACTTGAAGACGATTTCACTCTTTGTCTGAGAGGCTCCTTCAGTTCAGAACATCTTAAAGTGAAGAAATTCAAGTCCAGTTGCCACGAAGAGAAGATTTTGACAAGAATTCCTAAATTTTGGACCTTTGTTCCCACCTAACGACAACACCATTAGCTCAACAATCCCCTTCCCCCTAGTTTCTGCTGATCAACTCCTCATTTGCATTAGATAAGATGAGCTAAGATGAGATAAGATAAGATGAGATAAGATAAGATAAGATAAGATGAGATAAGATAAGATAAGATAAGATAAGATAAGATAAGATAAGATAAGATAAGATAAGATAAGATAAGATAAGATAAGATAAGATAAGATAAGATAAGATAAGATAAGATAAGATAAGATAAGATAGTACTTTATTGATCCCCTTAGGGGACATTTGATTGTCACGGCAGCGCAACAATAGCAATATCAATAAATATGGATATAAATATAAAAAGCAGAGATAATTAAAAGGATAAGGACAACAGCAAGGATAAGAATATGAGCCAACAGCTTTCACTTTGTGTTTTTTCTTTGTTTCACATTCTGAGAAGTTTAGCTTCACCTTTTCAGAGTCTAATCCAGGTAAATCCACAAAAGTTGTATCAGTGGAGGTTCTCAGTCATCCAGGTGAGGATGAATTCTTGTCAAAGTCTTCTCGTCCTGGACTTGAATTTCTTCACTTGAAGGTGTTTTTACGCCTCGTCCGAATGGCGTCTTCATTTCAGAATGTCTTGAGTTTGATGAGAATTCCCAAAAGTCATACCTTTGTTTCCACCTAACGGCAGCCCCCATTAGCACAGCGACCCCCTTCCACCTAGTTTCTGCCTATCAACTCCTCAATGGCAACAAGCCACCATAACCTAGACTCGCCAAAAACCCTTGCAGGTATATTCAGAAACTCCCCACAGGTCATTAGAATTGAAGACGCCTCTTGGATGAGGGATGAAACGTCTTCAAGGGAAGAAATTCAAATAATGTTGCCATGACAAGAAGATTTCGACAGAATGAATGCTTGTTTGTCACTGTATGTGGCCATGCGGTTGCCTAATGCTAGCGGCGATTGGCACCCTCAAGGACACAGGACAATTCTACGTATGATTTAAACAGAGCCCAGTAAAACACGTGTTTTCAACTCTGGCCATTGAAGAAGGAATATACGGGGAAGGATTCATCCTGAGGAGCACTGCATTTGACTCCGGTTACCGTTTGGCCGAGAACAGACACATCCATCTGAGGGACTGTGACTTATTTTGGGGCTCTGAAAGTGTTGAGCTGGCGAGAAGGCAAGAAATCTGTCATAGTGACAAAGCGCTGGAGGTAACGCGTCCTTTGTAAAAAGAATATGAATACGGTGAAATGCTGTATCTTCGCCCTGCAGGCGCAGTGTGAGACGAGTCTGAGAATCTGGAGGGGGGTAATAAAATCAAATCGCAATAATTATCAATCGATAAAGTAATCAACCATTGAATTTATGGGGTTACCCCGGCGTATTTAAGTAATGGATTTATAAAGGTGATGGATGACATCCTGACAGGAAGCTGTTCTCCGTTTCTACGCGACGGTATCGCGTGACGGGCGGTCGTTTGCTTTGAGCGCGTCTGCCGAGTCTTCGACGATTGAGCGGTTTCCTACCCGCTGAGACAAAATAGCAACTTTTTTCTCACAGTATCAACGATTCATGTTTGAGGGGTGAAAGTTCACGATTCATGATGAGTTTTCACAGAAACGCCAGGCGGAGATGGTTGAATAGTCCAGCAATATTTCTTTATTTCACTATTTTCTAAATCGATCGTCGGAGCGGCGAAGCCCTCGCCTGCCCCCCCCCCCCCCCCCCCCTTAA